>CM039585.1:42329833-42553453 GCA_022457205.1 Saccharum spontaneum | reverse complement strand
CGGAATCCATTGGCATTCCGAATTTTCAGAAGAAACAAAACTAGATGAGAGATGCTGGGATTCAAAGAAGATATGTCGTTGAGGAGCACTCCTAGCCAATGCTTGATCACGAGCACCAACCAACTCAACTATCATCCTTTTGACATTATTAGCCACATCTTGTCTAGATGAATCAAGAACACACAGGGAAAATGTTTGGATAAGGAGCTGAACATGCTCATATATCAACACATGCAGTTGCCCAAGTTGCTGATCAGTAAATCCACATGCTAAAGGTGCACGTGTTAGTGAAATCAAGGATGAAGGGGAAAAGGGTATTCTGGGTAGGATATTGCCATCCAAAAGCATGCGCAGGAGTCACCAATGCAGATGGAATATATGGCACAATTGGTCCTTAAATGAGTTTTATTGGATTCCTGACGATAGCTACCGGCCCCAGACAACTCGGTTAATGGCCGCCTCTGCCTAGTTTGAGGTCTACGGCCATCTTTCTCTTTTCTATGATTTGTGTCGTCATATTTCTCAACATTTTCATCACCATCACTTTCTAGGGCCTCCTCAATCTCGAGCTCAAAGTCTGCATCATTATCATCTTCATCTTGGTTATCGTCCCCCTGGAATGCCTGTGTGTCATTGCCTACACCAGACAGGACAGCAGCAAGAAACTTGCGGTATTCCTCTTCTTCATCAACATTTTGCAGACCACTATCGTCATCTGATTCCTGGAGAAAGGTCTCCAATTCCTCAAGTGAATAGTTTTCTAGTGAGTATCTTGCCCTCGTCCGTTCTGCAAATTGCATCTTCCTCACTAATTTCGAGAGATAGGTGATGAGGGCTTTGCAGTGTTGGAGAGCAAGCAGCTTCGCTTGCTAAGACATCTTTTTCCAATTCATTCAAGCGGCCTTCATCATTCTCAAGATTAACCTGGGTAGACGTTTCTTCTGGAGATATTTCGTTGACAACATCTTGAGACAACAATCTATTTTGAGGAAGTGCACTGTCACTTGTATTTTCATTAACTACAGTATTCTGGAGATATGTCTGACTACTTGGTCGATTTTCAGAACTATGTTCCTCGCATTCTGCTTCTGAGGTAAGGTTTGATGAGGTCTCAGACGGAGATCCTTCCCTAAGGAAAGGGTTAAAATCTATGTCATCCTCCTCCATGTCGTCATCAACTTCCATATTAGATGATGCAATAGTGATTTAATCAAAACAGTAGGATTCCTACAAACTGTCATCCATAAAGTGTAAAAAGTTGTGTTAGGATCAATACAATGTGTTACACTTTGCAAGAAAAAAAAAACATGAGCATGCAACGGCAAGTCAGTAAAACTATTACATAACACAAGGATATGAACAAACACCCATGTAAGATCAAAACTTGGATTACACTTAGCACCCACATAACCATGTTTTTTTGGCATATAGTTGCAACGTGTTTAAAGTGACTCTTTATAGCAGATTCAGGCATAACACACTCATCTATATTTTGAAAATATGAAGTTTTGAAGTAAGCCAACTTTAAGCCAAACATCTAAATCTAATCTAAAAAATAAAACGATTGCATCATAGATACAATACAATATAAAATCAAACTATAAAAGAAATATCATCAATACTATTTCATTGTTAAGGATGAAAGATGACCTAAAGCTTCAATATCAGAGAACGTAACGTGCAGCCAGTGTGGCCCTAATAATCCAGATAATGCCTTCTTTGAAAATAATTGGAAATTGTGGAGGATAAGCAGGCCAGTGTAGCCTTCTATAGGTTGTTCTGTTCTGACACAAGGGTGGATCTAGTGAAGGGGCATGGGTGTACACATGTACACCCAATAATTTTTGCAACAAGTTAGAAGTTAGTAGGCATCAAATAGCCAAATAGCTTGAGGTTAGAGTTTGAGAACTCAATTTCAGTTTCGCGCAGCAGACAGGAAAGAGAAGGGGGTGGGAATACCTGGTGGGCGCTCTTCGCCGGCGAAGAGATAGGCGAAGGCCTCAGCACCTGGGGTAGGGCGGCGGCGGCGGCGGTAGCCCACCCAGTCGTCGCAGGCAGGGAGGGAGGGAGCGAGCGAGCGCACGCGGTGTGGAGGTGACGGATGCGGCGGCGAACGGAAGAGAGGAGGAACGAGAGGAGGGAGACGGAAACGAGGGAGGTGGAGGACGGTTGGGCTTCAGATGGATTTTTTTTTCAATTTGCTACTCCATCTTTTCTACCCTTTCCAAATTACATGTAATTTCTAGTTTTCTATAAATATAGTTTTCTATAAATTTGTTGCATATCTCTACTCTCTATCTTCACTACCTATAATAATACTTTCCTCCGTTTTCGTTTACTTACCACCGAACTTTTACTGTAGCAATTTTGACTATGCGTTTTTTTCTGCATAAAATTTTTAGATACATCAAGTTTTCACATATACGATTCTTCAGTGACCATACTTAATTAATGTTATATACTTTGAAGTATCTAAGATTTTTTAGAAAAAAAATGGATGGTCAAATCTACTACAGTAAAAAGTTGGTGACAAGTAAATGAAAACAGAGGGAAGTACATCTATACCTAATAATAAAGAGGCAAAATTTCCGCGTAAGATGTAAGTAAGACTCCTACTCAACTAAGATGACATGTAAATAGATCATACTCGTGTACATGCATATTGTCAAATAAACAACTATACCGCTACAGTTTTAACGTTTATTAATTCCTACAGGACTCTCTTCATAATCAACGCATGCATGCATACCGGCCAGCACACACTCCAGGTATTCTCGGACTCCACCTTTCTTTTCTTTGATACATGTTCTATTGAATATAAAGGATATTTACATTTTTAATTAACTCCCTGGTATAAATTGAATACAACTCGGATACATGTTCTATTAAATAAAGATATTTAAATATTAAATAATTTAAACAACACGATCATACTAGGAAAGGTGTCCTAATATCTCTATATACCTATAATAATATCTATACCTAATATTTAAATCTATATCTATACCTAATATTTAAAAGGGAAAATTTATGTGGTTTTTTTTTGTTTCTGCCCTTTTTATGTCTGTCATGACTCTCCTTCCTGTGTTTTTTCTTCTGTCCGTCTATTCTGTTTCCGTGTCCATGTTGGATTTAAAAATGAGTCCATCGATTAACCGGGTACGGCTCACCTGCTTTTCTGTTGAGAGGAAGTCTGCAAAGTATTCCGTTCCGCTCGATAGTGCCCCACAACAGAGAAAAGTATTCCGTTCCGCTCGATATTCCCCCGCAGTTTCGTACTAGAGATAATTTCTGTGCCCCAGCGGCCATCACAGGAAAGAAGAGAAAAAAATACATGGGACAAAATTTCTCTGCCCTGGCGGCCATCACATCACAGGAAAAAAAAGAGAAAAATACTAGCAGTGTAAAGTTTGAACCAGACCGTATATAAACCATGGGATGGTTTAGATACCACCATGGTATTATAGTAGACTAAAGCTCATTAAATTAAGTAATAAATATTAAAAATAAAAACCCTAATCAATCCATGAAAACATGGTTGCATATTGTGGAGAATAATAATCTTGTAAAACTCAGGAAAAGGCACATTCATAAATTTTCGTCTATTCGTCTAGCCAATATATAAGCGGTGGAGACTTTAAGTCCGTACGGTAGTAGCGTTGGGGTAAGGAGAAAGAAAGAAGAAATCGGCCAGACACCCAAATCGAATCCAAAACGAGCTGTAAATCGAATAAAAAAGCAGTAGAGTTTGAGCTGACGTGGGGGCAAGAAATTCCCAAATCCATAACGTTAAATGTAAGAGAAGCAAATTGAGGCCACAATCACGAGATAATAAGGAGATCATAGATAACAGTCCAATATATATAAGAAAAATCCCCTACGAAGCAGATCACACGACGATTCGACCCCAGCCGCGAGGAACTTCGCCTCGGAAAAGAAAAGATGCGTGGCCGCAAGGGGACTTTGATCTGGCTAACCAGCTGTCGATCCATGCACCTGGCCGCTTGCGACCATCGGGACACTTGAGCGCCACGCTGCAGGGTGGCTCGTCGCCCGTGCGGCCACCAGGGACACGGGCCACGCGGTCGCTGGGGCGCCTGGGATGCCCGTTCGTGACCGCCGAGATGCCTGATTGCCACTGCAAGGTGGCTCGATGGAGACATGGAGCCACGCACGGCCACCGCTGCACGCGAGCTGGCATGAATCCGTGGGGGCATGCGGCCACTAGGGACATGGGCCACGCGACTGCTAGGATGCCTGAGCTCGCTGCTCGCAGCTGCCGGGACGCCTGAGTGCCACTGCAGGGTGGCTCGACGAAGCCGCCCGTGTGCCAATCAGGGACGCGGGCCACGCGGCCGTCGAAGTTCTTGGCCTCGCTGCTCCCGACTGCCGGGAGGCCCGAGCGCCACTGTAGGGCAGCTCGACGGGGCCGGGCGCGGCCTCTACTGCACGGGAGCTCCAAATGAGCGGCCTGGCGGCGATGCGTCTCAGTCCGCCGTGCGCTCTCCCGCCGGCGGCTCCCCTCAGTCTAGCCCCGCGCGTCCCAAAGCCTGCAGCGATCACCTGCGCCGGTGCTCCTCTCTCGAAGGGAGAAGGGAAGAAATGAGCTAGGGTTTGGGAGAGCCGAAGGTTGTTCCGCACAAGCGTGTCCTCGGCTGTCGGATGGGATTAGATGGCTCAGATTGAGCCAAGCCTTAGCAGGCCGGCGGGCCTTCGTGACCCAGTGTGGGTGCACGGCCCAGGCCCTGGTAACCATGCTTAAGGCCCCCGCGGTCGTTCAGCAGGCCGAAAAGCCATAAAGGGCCTCTCTTATTTCAAGATTCGGGTCAAAATAAGCAAACAATTAAGTCTCAGTTTAATTTATTTTCAGTGGTGGCTCAAAAAAAATATTTTCAGTGCTTATAATTTGTTGTTTTATTTAAAGATTTGTTTAAGCACTGTTAAAGTAAGTAACATTGTCCACTATAAATTAAGTCATCTTCAAATTTAAGACCATTTAATAAACTATGTGTCCCATGCTCCCGTTGCAACGTACGGGCATTTTTTGCGCTACTTCCTTCTGTCGAGGAAATGCATGGTAATTAAGATCGTCAAGCGAGCCAACTGATCATAAGATGCATGGGTAAAGTAAATGTAACCTTCAATATAGGACAACTGAATTGATATATGAGTCCAATCAAGAACTCTAACTCAAGTAAGACTCTACTCAACTAAGATTACATGTAAGACTAAGTGATACTAATCCAAATAGATCAAAAAAAAAGAAAAAAAATCTCGTACTGACATTTTTTCTTATGGACACGTTCTCACGTTACTTCTCAAATCATTTACATGTAAGACTAGGTTGATACTAATCAAATAGATCAAACTCCAACTCAAGTAAGACTCCTACTCAACTAAGATTACATGTAAAACTAAGTTGATACTAATCCAAATAGATCAAAAAAAAAGAAAAAATCCCATACTGACATTTTTTTCTTATGGACACGTTCTCACGTTACTTCTCAAATCATCCCCTACCAAAAAGAAGAAAAAAAAAATCCGTAGATGAATCAAGTAGCCCTGCTCCTGTTTCTCTACCTTCTTTCCTGATCTGCGGCAACTTCGTCGACGGAGAAGGCTAAAGCAAATAAGGTTTCAGACATATTTACATAGATGCCTCTATTTTATTTCAGAAGTGTTTTGACGTCGTGGCCGGCAGAGCCAGCGAGGCAAACGGGTATATGGGGTAAGAGAAATTGGATTTACAATTCACTTTTTAATTGATCCAACATATATATATATATATATAAGGCCTATATACATAAGCCGAATACAGAATCCTAGCGAACTCCTAATTTATCTCTATTATTTTTAATAGTCCAAAATATCTAATCTTAACTAATAGGAGCATACTTGATTTTGTTCATCGAGTAATTTCCAGAGTTAGCGTATTTGATCTTTGCCGTTTTTTTCCTTTTTTTACCAAGATTTGTTTTAGCCTTGGATAGTCCGGCTTGGATTCCTCGAGAGGCAGTTTTTTAGCCGAAGTTTTCTTCGGTCGAGTACTTCCCTGTTTTTAGGGTGGAGTCATTCAGTCCAATTGTACTAAATTAGATTTTATATATATAGCAGGAACTTTCGAGTTATATTATTTCAATCTTCATGTCAGTATGGAAAGGCGAAGAACTAAACTTGACATCTTTAACGGTGAATATCACAATAATTAAATCCATTATCATTTTACACATACATAACTCTATAATACAATAACATTATAGATTCGTTAACTGACAATATTGATTGTACGTACTGGATGGATATGAAATCAGAAAAAAGTCCTGGGACAACTACTTACATATAAGGATAATGAATGTGAAGACAACATGCCTACTGGGGTCCTAAAATTCCTTAAATGTATTAGAAATACAAAAGATTAGTTTTTAAGCATGAATTTCCTGTAAAAATTCTAATGTTTAGTCAACAAAAAATTGGTCGCATATATTATCATGTGTGCTAAACTATCTACAGATCCATTGGTTATTGTTTTTTAATATTTGGAAGAAGTAACCGATAGTTCGCTTCAGCCAATTCAATCAATAAAAAAACAAAATCATTTTTCAGCAACCTAAATGAACGTAAAAAAAACCGTAGCAACGCACGGGCATATTTACTAGTACATTATTATAAAGAGCAAAACTTTTCTTTCCTTCAGATTTTTTATTCCCAAAATACCCTTATTTTGGTTCATTCTGAGGTTTTTCGATTTTTTAGTATGTACCTAAACAAAAAAAACAGAAATAGAAATATGGACGAATGTAAACCAAAACTAAAAAACAAAAAGAAATAGAAAAATAAAAAACCGTAATAAGGTCGTGAGTCCACACATACGAAATACGGAGGGCACCAGTGGCGGATCTAAGATTTTAACTTAGGGTATGCAATTCAATTTTTTTTTCTATACAATTCGGCGAATCATTTAGCAATTCGGTAACGGTAGTAAAATTTGCAACATAATTTGGTAACAGCAGTAAAATTTACAAAGTAATTTGGTAATAATAATTCAGTAGTAGTAGTAAAATTTGCAACGTAATTTAGTAACCGTTGTAAAAGATTTGCACTAAATAACTCAATTATATCATTTTGGCCGATGCTTTCTAACAGGCCATGAATATCTCAATTATAACAAAATTTTTTACTTCAAAGAGCAAAGATACAATCTCATCTTGGTGGCTCAGACAGTAGGCTTTGCGTGTTAGCCATGCACGCGCAGCTAGCAGGCAGCAGCCGAGCTGCCTAGGCGGATCCTCGATCTCTCGATCACAATTGGTCGCGTATTCGTAGCCTGGGCGCCTGAAGGATCGAAGAATCGAGATGGCGGATTAGCGAGACTCTGTCAGTCCATAGCTCCGAACTTTGCGGTAGATGAATGGATGAGGGAAGAGCGGTGCGTTGGATCCTAGAAGCCAAGGCATCACGACGATCTTGGCAAAGCTGGCCTGCTAGCTTGTTGCGTCCGTTTTCACTTTTCAGTTCTTCAGTCTACAGGTAAGTGTTCTTTTGTTTTTGTTTTTTTTTTCAAATACAGTATATATACTCTAATACATGCTGGATCTGCAGGGTATGCCAGTGCATACCTGGCATACCCTATAGCTCCGCCCCTGGAGGGCACAAACACATTTCGGGAAGTAAAAAAGATGAATAGGAACGCACAACAAATTATATTTTCATAAAACACGTTCAACATTATAGTGTGATCATGCATTGATTGTAGAACGAGTGTTTGGGTTCTCAGGGGACAAGCGAGGATGCTCCTGTCGAGTTATTAGTTTAGTTTCATATCATTTAGGTGGGGACTCCTAATTGGGGGTTTTATGTGTGTTTTCTTCTTTTCTATATCCTAGCCGTAGGAATTGGTCGGTGGTGGCTATTATTATTACTTCATCCTACTCGGCTACCGTGAGCAGCAGAGCACCAAGTGATTGATGCCATGGAGTCCATGTGGCCCACAGGCCACAACAGCATCACGAGACTCAAGATTGATCATGCACTCCTGATGCAGAAACTACCCTAGTTTCTATAGACATTAATTGTACTACCACTTAAGTGTTTTACTGATGTGGCAAATTAGTTATTAAGAGAGAGAGCAAACATCATAGAAACTAGGTCTAAATTAGAAACCATGTCTACACGAGAACCAAGACATGAAGGGACGTGATGACGTGATTGGTAAAGAATGGAGAGAATATATGTGATTGAATAAAAAATTGTTCTGTATAAACTATTCATTAGGACCATGGTTTCTATAGGTAGTTTCTATAGAAATTAATAGGTATAGTTTCTAGCATTGGGACTACCCTCATAGGCCTATATGAAAAATGAGAGTTTTTTGTCATGTAAGTTAAAACAACTCTAAGTCCGATTCTAAAACATTAGTTCTGTGCAACATATGGACATATTTGCTAGTCTATATCTATATCTATATTTATCCCTAATAATAAAAAGGCAAAATTTCAAGCTTATTTTTTTCATCCATTATCCTCTAACTAACTTTGTAAATGTGGAAATTCTTTCTCTTCACGTCTATGTACAGCTCTCACGTGTGTGTATATATATACTCCCTCCATACCTGTAAAGCAAGTCGTTTTGGACAAGGCTTAGGTCAAACATTGGGAATATAAATCATGAATAACTTTTAAATTATGGAGTTTCGAAATATGAAAACTATATGAATAGATTTGTCTTGAAAAGTACTTTCATAAATATATACATATATCACTTTTGGATAAATATTTTTATGAAAATATGAAGTCAAAGTTTTGCTCTGGAGACCTATCCTAAATGACTTACTTTACAGGTATGGAGGGAGTATAGCATATGTATGACATCCTGAAATAGCCGGAATACAACTAGGAATCGTAATCCAAGTACAAGATGTACTGATCAGATTTCTTTGGTCTTTATTTCGAAAACTAAGGTTCCCACGTGTCGTATACGAACCGAACTTGTTCACATTGCGGCAAGATTAATTTGCTAATGTTAAAGATTTATTAATTATATTTGCTTTTGACGACATGTGTACATGAGCATGACATAAAGGGCAAGCAAAAGAGGCGAATAGAGTCCAGCCTCATAGAAATCCTATATTTTAATATTTTTATTTTCTTTTTATATTATGTTATTATTACTGTTCCCATCCTACTCTTGAAGAAACCTGTCCCCTTACGTCAAGAGACCTATCCGATTCTACTTTTTTCAATTTTATTCTTTTCGGTACGAATAATGATCCGTCACCTATATTTTTATTAGGAGGATTTGGATGGTTCTCACTATCAAGGCTCAAACCTATATCTACCTAGAGCAGAGGTTATTACGGAAAGTGTTCCTGTCTAATTCTAATTGGTTCGACCTGCCTAAGTTTGAAATCTATCTTTTATTTTATTTTATTTTATTTTAATTCTAATTTAATAATCATCATCATCATCATCGTCGTCGTCGTCGTCGTCATCATCATCGTCGCCATCATCATCGTCGTTGTCGTTGCCATCGGCTTAGGTCAAACATTGGAAATATAAATCATGAATAACTTTTAAATTATGGAGTTTCGAAATATGAAAACTATATGAATAGATTTGTCTTGAAAAGTACTTTCATAAATATATACATATATCACTTTTGGATAAATATTTTTATGAAAATATGAAGTCAAAGTTTTGCTTTGGAGACTGTGTCGCTATCCTAAACGACTTACTTTACAGGTATGGAGGGAGTACTAAAGAGGCAAAATTTCAGCCCATGTTTTTTGGTCTATCTTTTTTTTTGTCCACCTCCTAATAACTACCGTATAATGGAGAGTTTCTTTTTTCCATATTTATTATATGATCTATGCTCGCAGAGTTAAAATAGATTGCATCTAGCGATAATCCATATGGAGTCCGATTCCAAACATATTGGGTCATGATGTCACACCGACTTATGAGCGTGTTTATACGACTTAGCCGCGTACAGTACCTTGATTTCGGTTCTTTTTCATTTTTTTGTTTTTCTTTTTCCATTTTTATTTCGGCTATTGTTTTTCTTTTCCTACCGGCATTTTGCGTTGGATAGGTGAACGTCGTTTCTACAGTGACCGGGAACCATATAGGCAGATCCATCACTAACGTAGGTGCGCCGCTCGCGTCGCACGCACACTCGCCGTCGCCCGCCTGACACGGCACACACCCAGCCTTCCACGCGCGCATGAGTACAGCCGCACGCCATGCCTCGTTCCACTCGTCGTCGTGCCGGCCATGGCAGCCGGCACCTCACCCGTCGTCGTGCTCAGCAGCTGCGCCACGCCTCACCTCGCCGCCATGGCCAAGAGCTGCGCACTTGGCCGGCCACCACACGACTGCGAACGTCGCTGCAAGGGAGTGGGAGTAGCCGAGCAGGTTCCTGGGACGACGCTCCATAGGTTGCGCCAGGCTGCTCGATCGTCGATCCTCGTCGCTTCGCCAGCCAGCACATCGTCTGCCGTCGGGCTACGGTTTTCTTTTACAACATCGAGCTGCAGTTGGGTCTACTTTTGTTTATTTTAAATATAGATGGGAGAGAGAAACACGCATAAGGCAAGGAACAATTGGCACGGGAAGAAGGGGTCTCACATGATTAGTTTCGTGGTTGTACCGTATAGTTTCTATGAACAGTTGGAAATTACTCCATATATATTTAACTCTACTAACACTGTTGTAAAAAAACTCTACTAACACATGTATATCATGAAAATTAAAATTATGATATATGTACGAGTAAATATTTTTGTACCTTACAACGGGAGAGAAAATCTATCATGATAGTATTTTTAATTCAATACATGCTTAATAAGATAATATTGTTAATTTATATATTAAATGTTATGATCACATAAATTAAATTATAACTTAAATTTTATAGAAAAGGTAAAACATAAATATATATATATATATGTAATATTCTTGTCCTCATTTTTTCATAAACGTTTGATGTATTTCTCTCCCGTTGCAACGCATGGGCATATTTGCTAGTCTAATAATAAAGAGGTAAAATTTCTCTCCACCTATTTTTTTGGTCCGCCCATCTCTTAACTAACTTTGTGAATGCGAAAAACCGCCTATAGCCCTTCTCTTTATATAACTAGGAATCCTAATCCGATGAGATCTCTCCGATTTTGGGTGAATAGAAATCTTAATCCAAATAGAAAAATATAATAATATGGACAACTAGGAATCTTAATCTAATTAGATCTCTCCAACTCTGAGTAACCGAAATAGGAATCTTAATCCAAATGTAAAAGTATAATAATAGAAATCTAATAAAGAGGAAAGAACCAATATTCTGATTTCTATTCATCTAATTCTATATCCATGATAAAAGAGAAAGGTACGGTGATATATTTGTTTAAAACCTCTGCTTGGTCATATTTTCGTCCGTTTTCCATACGTGTTTCGATTTGGGCTATCTTCTGGCCGTATTTGGCTAGGACTCTATTTGCCGGCGCATTCATACTCTATGTGGTAATTTAGTCAAGGTTGATCGAGGCGCACCTTCATCGAAGCGGAAGCCACCAGCAAGCTAACAGAATCGTCACATACGTAGTTCCGCTTGGAAAATACTCATGCGTGATGACAATATATATCTATTTCCTAATAATAAAGAGGCAAATTTCAGGCTCTTTTTTTCGTCCATCCATTTTGTTTGGTCTGTCTCCCTCTAACAACCAGACAATGAAGAGTATTCCATTTGAACTTATATATATGCTTGGTGCTCGCCCTCAACTATATATATATATATATATACTGGAGGATGGATAATTAAGATCGACCATAAGAGTTTGATCCGTGGCCATATACGGTGACAGGATTAGAATCGAAAAGGTGAGGTGCAGGACACCGTTCAATACAAATAGAAAGTCTGTACAAAACTACTACGGTTTGCAACATGAGTTCATTATTGTGTCCGATCCTAGGCAAGTCGGAAAAAAATCCGGAGACTTCCTTTTTTTCCCGAAAGATCAACCCGGAGGCTTCTGATCTTCACGTATGCTCGCTGCCTTGATTTCGAAACGAACTCTGGCGATTCACGTCGTATAAATGTACGGCTAGTTGTGCGATTAACAACACCGACACGCGCAAGATCTAGGACAGCCATGACTGTCACGGGGCATTGTTGGTATTTATTAACGTAAATAGAATATGAAGAATTTCGTAAGCGCACAGAATACCATTATAGCATTTTACCAGGAGTATTTCAGGTATCGTTATTTATATTTTACTATAGGGAAACAATGGAGTAAAGATTTATTGAGTAATGGCAAAGGAGTAATCATTAACATACCAACATAGCTAGAGTAGAAGAATAAATGTGATGATAGGAGTTAAACATAATGACACTCAGGGGATAGGTCACTAAGATAATGTAAACTAGTTAACTCGGGTGAGGTGGATTCTTATATCATTCTTTTTACATGGTTAAAGTATATATATATATATATATCCAACTATAAGGTCCTAGATGGCTAGAGGGAGGGTGAATAGCCTATAAAAATCCTACACGAACCACTAAGCAAACTTGTTAGAATAACAAACGGCATAAAAACGAGTTTTGCTTGGGCTACGGTTGTGATGCAAGCCTCCTATCCACAAGTCTAGTAGACTATGATCTCTAGTTCACACAAGGGCTATGTCACTAATTTTACACTAGTGAGCAAGCTAACAACACTACTAGCAAAGCTACCACTAGATCTACACAAGATAATCTAGTAAATGTAAATGCAAGAGAGAGGATTGTGATTCTTATACCGACGGTGGAGTGAAGATGTTGCCAATCACCAAGATGATATGCAATCAATCAATATTGACAACAACACAATATGATGACAATGACACAATATTTTTGTTCACCCGATGTTCACTTGTGCACCGACAAGCTACGTCACCGGTTGTGTCGACCAACACTTAGATGGTTTCTCGGTGTGACCCTCAAGTCACTTGCCCCTCAAGGCACACCCCGCAAGGCACCACAAGACACCACTTTCAAGCGAGGTAAATCAATGACACGCGTAATGTATTAGAGTTGCTTTTGGCACTCCGCCAAGGAAAGCACAAGAACTCTTACAATCAACCGGAGGTGGCCAAGAACAATCTCCTTCTCTTGCCAATGCCTCTAACAATCTCTAAGCCGGCTAGGAGCGGTACTCTCCAAGAGTAACAAGAAATCCACTGGCTAAACCACCCACAAGTGCCACTAGATACCCTCAAGCCATGCAATGTATTTTGGGATCACTCAATCTCACTTTTGATTTACAATCAAGCAAGAGAGATGAGTGGGAGGGAGGAGCTTTAGCTCAAAGGATGCAAAAGAGTGTTAGAAATGTCAAGAGCACTCCCCAAGGGCCGGCCAACAAGTATTTATAGCTCCACAAACAAATAGACCCATTGGAAACCTCATTGGGCGTTTTTCGCGAGCGACAGACGCGGCCAGCGTCCGTCGCTCCTGTGCCACCCGCAGTGGATCACTGCCACGTGTCCCACTTCAAATACGAGCCGTTGATCTCCAACGGTCAAAACATAGCCGTGCTTCTCCACCATGCGACAAACGCGTCCAACGCTGGGCGACAGACACGCCCCTGGACCGACAGACATGGTCCAGAGAGGCCTGCAGCGCGCCGGGGCGACAGACACGTCCCCTGGCCGGGCGTCAGACGCGTCTGATGCGTTGAGGGCCCGCGTATGTCGCATCGACAGACGCGGCACAGAGAGCACCATTCCCTCGCGTGGCCGACAGACGCGCCTGACGGACGAGCGACAGACGCGGCTCAGCGTCTGTTGCTGCCAATGCCTTCGCCACCTCAGCCGCGCGCGACCGACAGACGCTGACGTCAGCGTCTGTCGCGCGAACACCCGCGCGTCTGATGCCTCTTCTCCGCAGCCCGTCTTCCAGGGTAAGCCAACAGACGTGGCGCCAGCGTCTGTCGCTGCCCCGGCCAGCGTCTGTCTAGTGTTTCTCGTCGAGAAACACTCTCGCGACCTCGCCACTTCTTTCCACCTTCGGCGTAAAGGAAAATAGGCATTTCATCTCCTCGAAAACGTCTGAAACTCCATCGCCTTCGCAAATGTGCCAACACCAACAAGTGATCACCACCTTGTGCACGTGTGTTAGCATTTTCATAATCATTTTCAAAGGTTTTCCAGTTAGCTCACTAGGCCATACATGCAATGCACTTTATGAATTCACCTAGTGGCACCCGTGCGTCGAGTAACCGATAAGACTTCCCCTCTTAATAGTTCAGCTATTGATCCTAAACCACTCACACCCTCTATGGTGTCTTGAGTGCAAAACAAAATGGCCCTATGGTTATACCTTTGTCTTGATCCCATTTTGTTTCTTCAAATGATATGATCCACTTCATATCATCACATGACCGTCTCGATCCATCGATCTTGACTTCACTTGCTCTTCACCGTTGCATCGGTCCGTCGGCGCCAAGTCTTGCTCAAGCTTCACCATCGCATGGCCCTTTGCTTCGAAGCCTTGACTTGCCATTCACCTTCACAACCGGTCCATCGAGCCAAGCCTCATTTTGGTCTTCACCATCTTGGTCACATGAGTCAATGTCATGTCTCATATTCAATGACCACCTTTATCTAAATCATCCACTTAGGTACAAAGGTTAGTCCTAGATTTCATCAATTAGCCAAAATCAAACTAGGGACTTTCACCAACTAAGTTAAGACTAACTCTACTCTTGTGCGCTTCGAGACGCCACTTAGACGGTAGAGCATCCAAAATGGATAACTCTACTGACGTGACTATGGTCCTACAATTTAAGAATCTGCTTAATTCGGAGTCGACTACAAAGGATAGACAGGGCTGTCACCTCCCGCTGCTACCACCTAACCTGAGAACAGGATGCACTCATAGGCAGAGCATCATATAAGCACCATGCTTACATGAGGCTCGGCTACTTAGCCCAATCAATAAACTATAGCAAGCTAAGCGCTCTATGAATCTGCACACAAAAGTATTGATAAACTTAACTAAGCAAGATATATATATTCAAAGTAAGCATAGCCATGTAGGTAAGAATATGATAAATTGAGAACAAGTCTTACAAGATGAAAAAGTGAAGATACAAGGCTTTGCCAAGCCTCCAAGACTAGATCCAGAACTTGATCCTCGCTCCCGAATTACTAATCAACTACATTAGAGAGTCTAGACCTAATCCTCCTAGTGTACCCTGATCTCTAAATGAGAGATATGAATTAGGGTTTCAGGAATGCCTCTACCTCAGGAGGTACAAAGCTGCTTACATAGGCTGGTGGGATGAACCGGAGCCCTCGGATCAAACCGACTTCAATCAAAGGTGGAGATGCAAACCCTAAGACAGTGGAGAACCGACGTGCGAAGGTGGTGGCTGACAGGGGGACCCACAGGTCGGTCGACCTAAGGTGGGGTCGCCCAACCTACCCCTATGGCAGGTGGGCCCCACCTTTAGTGGCACGCCTTCTCGTGTCTTCTAGATTTTCTCAACTTGGTTCTGATGCGGAATTAATATCTCTTGATTCTAGGCTCCAAATATAGAAATAACATATCCATTTCGATCGTCTCGATGAGCTCTTCGCAATGGTACACTCCAATTTATTATTTGAGATACTTTTATTCGATGAAAAATTAAATGTCTTGCAAAACAAGTGAGAGCATCAAAACTTGTGGAACTCATTAGTTTAAACTCCTATACCTATATTTGGTGATGTAATTAAACATATATGCATGTAACGTTAACTGTTTATAATTGATGTTAGTGACCGTCAATAGGCAACCCGACAGGCGCCTTACGTCAACCTCGACATCTTGGAGAAGCCAGCCGCCACCGCGTGGTCCTATAGGAACCAGCCCGCAGGCGCGCGCGTCAGCACCTTCGAGGAGGTGTAGGTGTGCCTAAGCGCAGAGTGTGCTCGCAAAACGCTAGTGAGCTCCACGCCGAGGGCGCTGAGGCGGGTGATGGCCTCGTCATCAACATGCGCGACGGCCAGGACGTGTCCGACGAGTTCTAGGGCGCAATGTTCATGTGGTCGTCTGTGATGGACGAGGTGTTGTAGGGGGAGGGGCTGCATAATAGCCGCCCGTGTGAGGTCCAGTGGCTCACGTCACCGCCACCACCTCGTGATCCATGAGTACCTGCCGCACGTCCGCCGGAGAGGCCGTGAGGTCCTCTTCGGCAACCGCCGTTGCAGGCTCTACAGCAACAACATGATCTCGCAAGTACTGGTACTACGACGAAGACAACACATGGATAGCCTTGATCCGGTGGGGCCGGATGGACAAGCACATCGAGGCATTCAGGATCGTAGCCAAGAACTACCTCGGCATCGACGCGCACCCACTATTCAACGCCATCGAGGAGCAATTGATGGAGGTGGACATCGCCGAAGGCCTCATGACATCCAAGAACGCCAGCTCCGATGAGGATGCTACTTGATCGAGGAACTGAAGAGGAAAAGGAAAGAGGGCTTCGATCGGCGGAGGCCAGGGGCGGAGCTACAGGGTGGTCCATGTGGTCCGTGGACCACCCTGCGCTCAACCCAACCAAAGCTCAATGGTAGAGTTAGAAATTGGAACTGGAGAGTTCAACTTGTGTGCCTCTCGGCCTTCTTTTTTCGAAAGGCGGCAAAAAGCTTTTGCCGGATTTTTATTAGACGAGGAAAATAAAAATAAAAATACAAGGCAAGAATTACAACAACTCAACCAAAAAGAACCACTCAGCCCCAACTCTAAAAACAAAAAGAGAAAAGACACCTAAACTCTGAGGAAACAAAGGTAGAGAGAATAGCCCACTAATCTATTTGGCTTCCATATTTGTTCTTGCCGCCCACTGGAATTGATCAAACTCTTCTTTGCATAAGAAAGCCACCTCTCTTGCTTCTAGGCTTGCATTTTGAAAAGTTCTTCTATTTCTTTCCTTCCAAAATATTCCACCAAAAGTAGATCATTAGTCCATCAAACCTCTTCTTCTGAGCTTTGTCAATCATTGCCCGAGTATTGCGCCAATAGCTATACAGTGAACCATTTGTATTTGTTGTGGATGATTGTCAAACGAACCACTGCTTTAATATAGACCAAACCTATTTCGTAAACGTACGATCTTCGCACAAGTGCGTCGGGGTTTCGCGTATTCGTCTTATACTGCGCCCCGCCGTCCCTTCCTATCCTTCTCCATGTGGTCGTGTTGTGAAGCCGTTGGGACAGGCGACGCTGTGATGGCGAGCGTAGTCAGACTCCACGACGGCAAACGCTGAGCAGCTGCCCAGCTGGTACGTGCATCGAAATCCTGAGACGAAGACAAAACTGACAACTGCTAAGCCAATTAGCCTGCTGCGGTGCTACCCCATCCTCCTTTAGTCACATAATATTCACGTTTCTCCTTTTTGTTTTCCTTTTCATTTTTAACACTTTCTCTCCTACGGACTAAGCAAAATAAGAGCGCACAGGGCGTGTAAAACTGATTTAGGTTCTAGACTTCTAGTGTTTTGGATTATTGGAGGATTGTTTTTGTGCAGTGCTGAATTATATTATTTCAATTACATATTTTTTGCAGTATTATATTATTGATTTGGTAAATTGAAACGTTATATAATTCTCTTGCATATTTGTTGAAACATGAAGAGGAGTGGTTATATTGCTTTCCTTTTTCAAAATTATGCATCAAAGAAGTAGTGACATACTCCCTCCACGTTGGTAAAAGAAGTCGTTTTGGACAGCGACACGGTCTTCAAAGCATAACTTTGACTTCATTTTTCTATAAAAATATTTATTTAAAAGTGATATATGTATACTTTTATTAAAGTATATTTCAAGACAAATCTATTCATATTGTTTTCACATTTTCAAACTCAATAACTTAAAAGTTATTCGTGATTTATATTCCCAATGTTTGACTCAAACCTTGTCCAAAACGACTTCTTTTACCAACATGGAGGGAGTACTATTTTTCAGCTATTAGGGGTACATAATATTAGTTAAAATTCTACGTTAAAAAGCTATACTTGCCTATTTTATGAGGTTCATATGCCCTTTTTTTTTATCTTAGTTGTGTTTTATAATTTATATACTTGTACGCTGACATGTTAAATCTATACGGGTCAAACAAATTTATTAAGTAATGGACCACCACAGCTATAAATCCTACCTACGCCACTGGCGGAGGCAAACGTGGCCAAAGCGGACAATGATCAAGCCGTAAAAGAATATGACGACCAAAATTCAGAAGATTCAGGAGAAGAGGATGAAGAGTTGGAGGATTCAGAAGAATTTGACGAGTAGTCATATACTCCCTCCATCCCAAATTATAAGGCATTCTAAGAATCTTGGAGAGTCAAAAGATCTCAAGTTTGACCAAATTTATATGATAAGATAATAATATTTGTGACACCAATTAAGTATCATTAGATTCTTCATTAATTATATTTTCATAGTATACCTATTTGATGTTATAAATTTTTGTAATTTTCTCTATAATTTTGATCAAACTTAAGATGCTTTGACTCTCCAAGATTCTTGAAATACCTTATAATTTGGAATGAAGGAAGTAGTACATATACATAGCTATATACGTATACACCCGACTTGACTAAAGTTTTTCTTTCTTTCAATGAGAAGTACTTCCTTCTAGATAGAGTTGCAGACTTGCAGTTATCTGAAGATGGTTGCTCGGTCCTGACTAAGGTGTGTTTACGGAGTCGAACTTTAGATAGTGTTTTTAAACATTTATTTTTGTTTTTCGAGCAACACACTTTTGTTTATTTCGTTCAATCACCTGTTCAGGTAGCTTGATCGCGATCAACCCAGGCTGGTTACAGACTTCAGGAGGAGATAAAGCCATACACAATGACACAATCGTGACCGGTGAAGGTGCCCGTGCGATTTGCTTGTGGGCTCTGGCTGCCCTTTTTTCTCCTTTATTTTTTTCCTTCCTTCAAAAGAAATAAATGAGAAAAAAAAGGGAAGAACAAAAATAAAAAACATTATAGACATTCCAATGTTTTTTTTCTAACCATCAAACATTTTTATAAAAAGCTTCAACTCCACAAGTAGAGTTGCTCTACCAACTAAAACAAAAAAAAGTCATTCTACCAACGAAGCAGAGTTGTATCAAACGGAGCGCGAAAGACATGAGAGCATAAAAAAATAGATGGGACAATGAACTATTGAGTTTAACTTTCTCCGAGTGGACAGGGAAGGCTGACAGACAACAAAAATCTATAGCTTATGGATACAAAAACCTATTGTTCGGCAGGCTGTTTTTTTTGGCTTATAAGCCGGCTGTGGTTGATTTGCTGTGAGAGAAAAATACTGTTCCACAGCTGATAAGCCGTGCTGATAAGCTCAGCCGAACAGGGGGTATGATGTACTGAATGGGAGAACTCAGGCTGCTGGCGATCAATGACTTGACACTACAGACACTAGCGATTAATTTAAAAAGGCACTATGGGCTGCTTTAATGCCTGCTTTAATTGGTCATACAATTAGTTTGCATAAAGTCACCGTTTGTACGTGTGACCTAGGTCCTGTTCGGCAGGCTGTTTTTTGGTTTATAAGTCGGATGTGGCTGATTTGTTGTGAGAGAAAAACACTGTTCCACAGCTGATAAGCCGTGCTGATAAGCTCAGCCGAACAGGGGGCTAGCTTTTCTTTATAAGAGGCTCACTAGCACACTAATAGCAATAGTGGACAAGATGGGACCAAACTAAGTAGCTAACTAAACTAACGTCCGAGTAAGTCTGCTGTGTATATGTGCTGAAGATCGGTACTGATGCTATTTAATTCATCGGATGACAGATTATTTTTCTATAGCATACGACATAATAATTTGATGTTTTGTATTATATTGCATTTTGATGATGCATTTTCTGATGTTAATCTCTTTAGTGTGGGCTGATAAATACTATAATATTTTTAAAATAATCCCGTTACAACGCACGAGCAATTTTGTTAGTAATCAAAAAAGTAGAATTACGGAATTTCATAGGTCCACGAAAGAAGTCAACGGAACTCGATATTTAACTATAAAATGTATAGACAGTATGAAATTAAAATTATGATATATTTACAATTAATATGTTTATGCTTTTTTATAGGAGAAAAATCTATCAAGATTACATTTTAAACTTTATATACATACTTAATAAGACATTGTCATATTATTGTCAACATTAACTTATATATTATGGATGTTATAGTGATCTTAAAGTAAACCATATCTTTAAAAGTTTATACAAAGGATAAAACACAAATAGGTAAGTATTATCCAGGTCCTCATATTTCATCGATGTTTGATAGCTTTTACTCTCCCGTTGCAACGCACGGGCATGTTTGCTAGTATATAATAAAAACCACTCCATCATTCCAAATTATTAAGTCATTTTAGCTTTTTTAGATACAATAACTTTTGTTATATACTTAGATATATACTATGTCCAGATATAAATAAAAATAATATGTCTAGAAAAGTCAAAATGTCTTATATAATTTAGAATGGAGAAAGTTATTAAAACGAATTACGATTTGAAACAAATGGAATATTACTAGTTAAAGACCAACATGCCTCAACGTTGTGGCACAATAAAAACAGTTAAAGCCCACTAATATGAATACATCTATACGAACTACATACATACATATTGTTCTTAGTTTTTATCCTAATAACAATTGATACTGATATAGCCTAACCATGAAATATTTAAATACATCCTAGAAGAAAAAAAAGAAAATTAATATAAAAGAGTAATGAATAGAGAAGAAAGTTTCTGACAAATTAAATATAACTAGGAAAGCAAAACCAGTCATTATATTCTTGGCATGTTAAAGTAGAACACAACAATAACAAAAAGTAAACATGCTTCTGGAGTTCCTACGCACAAACCTGAGTACCTGACAGTCTAGCATACATTTTAAAAAATAGATAGAGAAAATGGCTACATAGTTCACACTTCACATGACACAATTGATCACAGCATTTTATAAGAATTAAATGTTGTAATAATTAGTCTATGAAATTGTGCACTGAGAGAGTCTATTTCATTTTCAGGTACCAATGTTGTTACGTCTTAGAAACAGTGAGATGAAATCTCCCATTGAGACTGGCCCAGAAGCCGCCTTGCGCCAACTGCCCAATTAGGCGGGGCGACTCTTGCCCTAGCGTCGCCACCACCCCCCTGTCGTCCACCATCGCTGGTCCCCCTCCCTTCCCCTCCGGCATCTCGCCGGGGGCTGAAGGGAGTGTGATCCATTGTTTTTAATAAGTTTTTCCTAATAGATCGAGTTATTAGGGTTAGTGTCTCTCCATGCCAGATTTCTTGATATTGGAGTTTTATCTCCGCCTTCTCCTCCTCTCCGGCGACGGTGAAGGGGAAGGGTGAAATCGTCTTCTCTATGGCGGCTCCATCGAAGACGAGGGCGACAACTTTGACGTCAGCATTTTCATCAATATGACGATATGGAGACTTTTATTTCCGGACAGCGATATCAAGCGAAGATGATGTCGCCTCCATGGAATAATTTTCTCTAGTTTTTTCTCCGTTTTGTTGTGGTTAGATCTGGTCACGACGAAGGATTAGGGAGAATAATTTTTAGATCAGTCTTCCTCACTCTTTGGTGGCAGAAATAAGAAGAAGGAAGACACCAGAAAGAAGTTTCTCAATTCCGCCTATAGGAATGATGGCTGTCATTCGTTGAGCATTTGTTCTTAGGCCATTTGCCGAGTGTTTGCCTGTGCGGTCATCCATACTGCAAAACATCTTATGGGTTAGGTCTTGAGTTGTGTTATTCACATCGTGGGTACTATTTTGTAATCCAGAGTGCTTGTGACGTGTTAATGTACCCAGCTATCATATAATATAATTCTTCTTTCATCGCAAAAAATAAAAAAGCGTTTTACTTTTTTTTAGGGAAGCCTAATCGTTTTACTTTTTTTAGGGGAGCCTAATCGTTTTACTGGGACCATAGTCAGCGAGATAACATGGAAGGAGGCGTCCTATTTGCAATTAGGCCCGTCATGTTGCCAGACCGGCCCATCTTGGCCCAGATGGAAAGACTAAAAAAAATCAAAGAAGCCCATTTAACCTCGTGACCTTAAACCCTAGCTTTCTCCAGACAGCCCCTTTGGAACATCACGACCGTTCGTTGGAATCTGCGAGCCAATCGAGACCGCTCTTCTCTCCGTCCGCTGCTACAAATAAACCAGCACGAGCTCTCTCTCGTCTCCGGCGGCGGAAGCGTAAGCGGGAGGAAGCAGGCGGCAACCATGGTGAAGGGACGCACGGGACAGCGCGTCAGGCTCTACGTCCGGGGCACCATCCTCGGATACAAGAGGTGAGATCCGCGCCGCCGCTTCTTCTCCGTCTGTGTTACTTGCATCTGGTCATTTCTCGGTTCGATTCCGTTTAACGGTGGTTGCGGTGGTGGCTGTGCAGGTCCAAGTCGAACCAGTACGAGACCACGTCGCTCGTGCAGATCGAGGGGGTGAACACCAAGGAGGACGTCGCGTGGTACGCTGGCAAGCGCATGGCGTACATCTACAAGGCCAAGACCAAGAGCAGTGAGACCCGCTACAGGTGCATCTGGGGCAAGGTCACCCGCCCGCACGGCAACTCGGGCGTCGTCCGCGCCAAGTTCAAGTCCAACCTCCCGCCTGAGTCCATGGTCAGTGACGCACCCTCTAAGGCTAAGCTGTGCGATGTGTTGCTTCCCAATTGATGCGTCTGTCCTGATGCTGTTTTTATTTGAGTGCAGGGGCGCAAGGTCAGAGTGTTCATGTACCCGAGCAGCATCTAAGGTTAGGATCCACAAACGTCTGACATTCTCTCTCTGTTTGGCTGGTTGAGCTTGAATTTGTTGTTTGTGATCGAATGATATGACAACGAATTCTGCGTAGACTGGACTCCATTGCTGTAGACCATAGGCCAGGACACGTGGTCAGATGCATTATAGTTTGTGGTTAAGGTTTTATATTTATTAGGATTAGGATTAGGAGGCACATTGAGCTTGTGTAGCAGCAAACGGTGTCTATTCAGCTGAGAATCATGGTAATTTGGCTTTTGTGGTTTGGTATGCTCATGTTGATACTGGCTTGAATTTGGTGAGTTTATAGCTGGCTGAGGGAGTAATTCATTTAGTGAAGAACGTCAAGTTAAAACTTTTCACTGTTCTTTACATGTCTCAGTGGTACCAACTACACGTGGAATATACATTATTTAATTTCATTAGTTTTCAGTAATACTCTCTCTGTTCACAAATGTAGGCATTTCTAGTAGGAAAGGAAATGACACGCACGTCATCAATCATCAATCATCAATCATCAGTCAATATTATAAGAGAGACAAAACTGTTGGAAAATTAACAGTGAGGGATGGGAATACTTTTGAATGTTAAAAATGCTTACTCTTATAGAGGTAGGGAGTATATAGTTGTTCCAACTGTGTTTTTCCAGTTCTCTATCAGTTATTCTGTTTTATGAGATGTCTACCATCATTTGATTATATCAGTTTCTTTGCATTGGAGCTCATCAATGCTGTTTTGCATCAGTTCTTAATTGAGCTGTAACCATGTATTGGATATAGTGGTGTCTATTTTGAGCACTTCAGACTAAGCAGTTTTTATTTTTCCATTTATATTTATATTGGGCATCTTTTCTTGCCATAGAAGTGTAAATGATATTTCTGTCCAAGCACTGATATTTTGCCTATACAATAGAATGGTTGTAAACATACAGTATCCTGTTTAGAACATTGGGCATGGGGCTCCCAAGTCCCAACGCAAAGTTTGAACTTGTAGCTTGATCCAGGCCTTGTTTAGATTCCCAAATTCACCCTCAAATTCCACTATGCAAAAAGAAGATTCCCCATCACATTAAAATGTCGACACATGCATGGAGTACTAAATGTAGATAAAATCAAAAACTAATTGCACAGTTTTATTGTACTTTGCGAGACGAACATTTTGAGCCTAATTAATCAAAATTTGGATAATTATTACCAAATAAAAACAAAATGCTACAGTGATTCGGCACAGTGATTTTAGGCACCGAATCGGCGATCTAAACATGGCCCCAATGCTTAACCCCTCCAAAAATTCCATATACATTAGCCTGTAATGCCTTTGCTTATGCTATTCTTGGCTTATATGTCTGCAGGTTTTGTTGGAGTACAGATGGACTAGGAATGGCCATGCTTATTTCTTACTTTTCTCTGAGCTTAAAATGCCATGTGTTGGCAACTTAGATTGTTCATGTACTGAACCTGTGGAAGTTCTGCCAAAATTTGTTGCCAGACGGATGAACTATTGTCGTAATGTTATGCCAGTAGCAGAGCTTATTTTGCCCCGTGCCATCGATGTCTGATTGCAGTATTTTCAAATTCATATAGCCATATTTTACACTTGGTTGCCTCATGTTCGTCTGCCACATCTAAAATGTTGAAATGAGTTTCGTTTGGTGTGAATGTGTAATATTCTTCTACGCTGCTCTGGGATGCTTTTCCAAAACCATTTCTGCAAAATTTATGGGCACAGGAGGCCCTACTAGACAATTTGTGTCGTGCGGCGGGTCTAGGTTTTTTTTACAGTCAACCGTAAATTATACTTCCTAGCTTCTTTTTTTTACATAGTCAACATTAAATTATACTTTCTCAATCAAGAAATGATATGCGTAAAACTATTGGAATCCACCGGTGAAAAACCTAGGGAAATGTTAAAAAAAAACGGTAGGGAAAGATGTCCCCTATAGGAATTTTTGTGGGAAAACCTTCCTAGGGATAAATTCAACGAGAAAGAAATTATGCCCTATGATTTTCGGTAGAAACCCTAGGGAAAGTCATGTCTGCCTCTTTTTCGCCTCTTTTTCCTACGGTTTTACGGTTTATATATTTTTATGTATACTAGGTAAATGCCCGTGCGTTGCTACGGGAAAATAATGCTCCGATATTAACTTTTTTGTCACTTTACATCGAGCAAAAGGTTTGCAAGCCAATGCTTGCATGTAAGTGCTATGATCTATGGAGAATACTAAGCATGATTTAGAATGGCCCCATTGATCACGCATCCAGCCAGCTATTCCTCCTCTGCATCAAATGAACCGGAAAGGAAAAATTAGTTGCCAAAATCAAAATGTAACAGAAAGCCTCTTCTTAGAAAAATATGTATTAAATGGTTAACAATCATCAATCTAAACTACCAAGGTAATTAGTCATTTAAGGTTTTCAAAACAATTCGACCCTAACAGGATAAGTACCTACTGTTTCATCCTCTTTGTTTTCTCTCTTTGCTTGGATGAACATGCGATTGCACATTTTATATTGTTTAAAACTAAAAAAATGGATAAGAAATTTAAAATGTAAATTGAAATTTCAGGCTGCAAGATGACCAAGAGATAAACAACACAACATGGTTCATTGTATGCCTTGCCTCAAATATCTGAATCAGTGCACTTATCTAATTTTTTTAAGCCTGAACTTGCACATTGCTTAGAACTTTGAAACCCTGAAACATGAGAGAGAGAAAAAAATAGGTGAAGCAGCATCATCAGTTGCCATAATTCCATTTCAGCTGAAGCAGCACAATTCTTTATGATTGTAACCTCCAAACACGAGCTGAAAAAAATCCCTGTTTTACCTTATCCAGCACGAGCTTCTCATAGTGTGCCTGATCGTCCTGGTCATCGCACTCTTTGTGCTCCATATTGGTTGTACCTTATTGTTCCCATATGTATCCTTGAAACTCAAGTCAGATTGCCCATTTGCATCAAGAAATCTCCTGTCTGACATCTCTTTCAATCGTTTTTGAACATCAGCAGCTTGCAAGGTTGATGAATGCTTGCTTCAAATAAATTACATCGTTCCGCCCTTCTTTAGACCAACAACTATATGAGTACCAAATTTTTTAATGAACCTGAAGAGTAAAGCAATTAAACTTGAAGTCCTATAGTGATGACAGTTCAATTAATAAGGATAGAAAATGGCATGACAAGTTATGAGGTGTGGCATACATATTTGCCAGGTGACCAATGATAAAATCGGGGGAGCTATGAAATATGCAAGGTTAAAAAACTGAGGCAGAGACTATAATATCAACTGAAGGAGAAACACATAGTTTCATCTTCCATTCAGTCACCCATTCATTTAAGTAATGAGTGTAAGAATTGTAGATTCCTATATGAATCTAACCTAGCCAGGGCAGCAGATTCCCAAGTTGATGGAACGGCCTTAACAAGAAATTATCTAATATGTCTGTAGGAAGAATCACCGGAGCAAAGAACAAATTTCATGCATACCTTTTTACAAGTTCCTTTTTCTTCATCAGATGGCTCCCTGTCAAAAACAAATCTAGCACAAAAGCTCACCCCCTGTTCGGCTGAGCTTATCAGCACGGCTTATCAGCCGTGGAACAGTGATTTTCTCTCACAGCAAATCAGCCACAGCCGGCTTATAAGCAAAAAAAAACAGCCTGCCGAACAGGGCCTCAGTAAAATCAGCAAAAAGTAAGATAATTGCAATAATTGACAAGAACCACAGGAGTAAAATAAGCATACACAAGCTTTATCTCCGCTTGTAGCATTCTTACCGTCCGGTTCAACATACCCTACAGATGACTATACAGTTCACAGAGGCAGAAAGTTAAATAAGGTAGAATAACAATGATCAGACCAAAGGCAAGCCAAACAATATTTCTTGCCTTAAGACTTCACCAGCTTCATTGGTCAAAAGCTCTGATCCTTTTCTTCCGACCACAATCTGCAGAAAATGACAACACATTTTATATGAATCAAATGAAAAGAAACCCACTATGGTACTATGACCCAATAAATAGTTAAATACATTATATACAAAGACCTGCACATGTTAATAGCATGACACTGGAGAATCCATGAGCTTCCGCAAGAAAAAAAATCAAAACAAATGTACAGCAGGTCCCATGCACATTAAAATATTGGAAAATACTTGAGATTTTGCATGAAAAAATCAAAACAAATGTACAGCTCACATACGCATCATCCTAACTAATCATTATATTTTCTAATGTTACTGAAAAACCACAATCCAGTCACAACCCTTTGAAAGGTACAAATATTTCCAGCATACTTTTGAAAGGTACCAGTGACATTCAGCATCTCCCAAGTAAGGCCCAAATTGATCCTGATATAAAAAGGAACCCACATGATAAGAAAAATAAACCAAGCCTGATCTTTAGATTGAAGCAGCAAAGCAAGCACACGCAAACTACCAAGAATTCTCCGAAGTGAACCTGTGATCTCGTTTTGTAGACACCATCAAATCAGAAAGATCCAAGCTACGTACACAAACATTTGCAAATTGCAAAAAAAGAAAAAACTATGAACATCTCAGGCCTCAAAATATTTACCATGCATTGAGGCATTCTGCTCGCCGCCGCTGCTCTGCTGCCATGCAGCATTGCCCTCGCCGCCGCCGCCTTGCGCTCCCGCTTCCCGCACCCCCGTTACAGCTCTCCAGAGCCACAGCCGCACGCCTCCGGCTCTGGTCCACCGGAAGCCGCGCATCCCCCGGCAGCCGCCATCTGTCGTGCCATACTCAGTGTAAGGACTAATAGTCTCATGCCAAATTGAAGACTAACAATATCATGTCCCCAACAAAGCTTCATATTAACTGAAATTGAAATCTGAAAGCACACATATATCCAAGTACTACAAACTTTGATGAGGCAAACAATAGAGATTCTTACCTGCGAAGTTAATCATCTGAGTAGGTGTAATGATATTGGATCCAAATTCACAGCACAATCAGAGAATCAATCAACCCTTTATCATATAGTAGAGAATAAATTTTATCAATCACAATTTTTAACAATTCGCATTCACCTCCGGGACAACCTTTCTCTGCCACAACCATGAGAGGCATCATCGATGTTAATCATCTTATGTTATGCTTGCCCACCATCTATTCAAAACACTCCATCAGGGAGATTGGTGCTCTGCATTATGATGTGTATCTGAAGAATTAGTGGCAGCATTTCATTTTGATCGCATCAATATTTTCCAATGAAATAGTTGGTAAATATATGGTTCTAGATCTCTTTTTGAAGAAATGTCAGCAAAGAAGTAGTACCTAATCAAATTTGTAAATGGCATTAGTGAATCCCATGCAGAGATAACATAACTGAGGAAATATTAAACAAAAAGTTTGCTCCGGCAAAACTTGAAAAGTTACATGGTCGTGCTAACAGACTACTACAGTTGTTCCAATAAACAGACGAATATTCCCACAATAGTAATTGTGCGCAAATCCTGAAGTGAAGAAATCAAATGAAATTACCACACTGCTACACCACCAGCTAATCACAACTTTAATATACATATATAAAAAACAAATGTGAGGAGAGATTTTACACCTTTCAGCTTCCCATAGAATCGGGTTCCCATCATCTTGTTAGTGCTGAGACAACCAAGATATTTCACGGAATTAGAAATCATACCCTGATTCTAACCTTTGGATTAGACTGATTATAAACCTTTGGATTAGAAGTAGATGTGTTTTCTTTTATGAGCGTGCAGACCTCTCCAGGACCGCCAGGGCTCGTTGACAACGTTGCTGCTGACCACGGCTTGGCGGCGGGGGCGAGGGAGCACCCTGGTGACGACGGCGAGGTGGAGCAGACGCGCCCAGCGCAGGTCAACCCGACTCTGAACTGAAAAACTTTGCTGCAGTGCAAAAACAGCAATGTGAAATTGTGAACTCCACTGCTTTACCAAAAATCAACCAAATTAAGTCCCATTGGTCTGAGAATTTAACCACAATTTCATCATATAATAAGTAATTCATTCCATTATCAAACACCCTAAAAAGATTGATCCTTTAACTTTAATTTCACAAAATCAGAGAACCCTAGGTGAACAACTAAATTGGGGAAACTTTAAATTCGTGGTGTTCGAGTGGCGTATTTGTTAGGAGATCATTCTAGTGTTGCTCATAAAATTCACAAAAATGAAGTATGGACAGGCATGCCTATCTTACTGTCAAAAGCTGGAGATGACGACAGTGCGCATGGAAAGCCTTCGATGGAGCGAGGAGTGCCATTGAGGTTCTTCTGCAAGGGGCAGGGCCGCGACATCCGTTGGTAGAGGAAGCACCGACGCAGGATACAGTGTGGAGGTACCCCGTTGACTTGACCGTCTCCATCTCCATGAGGGCCTCCCTGTGAGTGGAGCACGACCTACATTCGCGCTCCTCCATCTCGGCCACTGGCTCGGCTGCCTTCGCCTGGCGCGTGCTCCGCCGCAGCGGCCTAGACTCGGGCCTGGGGCTGACCCTCCTGCGCACAACCGTGGAAATCGGTAACCATCAAGACTACACAATTGGAATCGGATCAAGAATCCCGCCACATGCACCGGATTTAATCTATGATGCACGTCATTCCACAGAAATTGGGAGAGGAAGAGAGGGAAGGGTGGGATCTTATGGTCTAAGAGCGGCATGGCTCTGCTGCCGCGGCCTCCACGTACATGCGCCCGCTCCTGCTCGGCGCCAAATCCGCTACCTCCACATCCTCCTCGGTCGTAAAGCGAGAATCCACGCCTCCCTTCGCCGGATCCAGTCATCAGCCGCCGCCGGTTAGGGAGACCCCATCCTTGACACCCCAATGGCCTCCTCCATTGCAGCGCTGGATCTCAATTTCTCGCAGCACAGCTGGACAACGACAGGGGAGGACGGGACACAGCGTGCTGCTGGCTGGCGGCGTTTGCGCGGGTGATGGTGGCATCGATCGGTGGAATGGCGGCAGCGTGGCGAGGGCGCGGCGGCGGCGTGGGCAAGTGCGGAGAGAGGAGTCGAGGAGTGGAGGCGCACATGTGATGGGGAGGGAGCGTGATTGGTGCCCGCATCTCACCGGGTCCACCCTACGCGCTGGGAGCCAACGAATCATGGAATCGCACGACAGACCGACGAGCGCGAGGCACAGCCGGGTGGACGATTGCGCTCGGAATGTTTTTCGCTCGCTTCTCTTCTAAATTTTTTAGTAGTAGAGATATATTCTTGTTTCTATTTTTTAAATTATTATGGCCATGTTCGTACATTATAACGGGAATAAAATAATACTACAATAACTTAGGTTTAAACGTGTGTTGCACTATTATTACTAAAAATGAAAAATGATATTTGGATTGTGATGTTTGCAACATTCTATTTTGTAGCTAATCATCTCTATTAATTGAAGTTTTGATGTAAATTGAAACAATTACTTTATACCATCACAACCGTGTTCATTACAACTATGCTAATGCTCCATGGGCGTCCGTTGCGCGTCGGTCAGTCCCGATGTGGCTAGCTGAGCTGCGGACCGGCCCACAGGCCTGCCCCCCTCGTCGACATACACGGTTTCTCCAAAAGATAATAAAAAAGAGAGATCGATATCTTATCTTCCTCTTTCGCATCAGCTCCACTGCACAGCCAGCCCTTTGGTTGCATACGCACGAGCACCGCCACTGTCCGCATACGCACGAGTGTCGAGCGTCGTCGCTAGCCGTATACGAGCTCCACCGGTCGTGCTGGGCCGCCTGCCCATGGTGAGGGAGACCGCTGCCGCCTTACCATGGGGGGCGGACGCCTGGTCGACGGCCTAGAAGACCTTCGCCTGCCTAGCTCGTTGTGGCCGGGTGTGGAGCTCGCCCGCATGCAGCTCACGACAGCCTGGGTGGAGCCCACACACGCACATCTTGCGCCTGCATACCCAGTCGCCATGGCCGGGGCAGAACTCGCCTACGTGCATTCCCGCATCGGCCGGGATAGAACTCCACACGCCGACAAGGATCTATTCTGCCAAGCAGCAAGGAGATGTTTGCGCTAAAACTATAGGTTGCAAGCATCTATTTTAAATGTTTCAGAGGTAATGTTGCAAGTGTTTTATATCATTGTTGCAAAAGTAGATCGGGATATTGCACATGTTGCAATGGTGCTTTCAAGTGTATGTCCCAAACGTTTCATCTGTTTCAGACATATGTTGCAAGTGTTTCATTTTGATGTTGCAAAAGTAGATCTGGATGTTGCATATACATGCATGTTGCAAGCAAGTGTTTCAGGTGTTTCATACATATGTTGTAAGTGGTTTATCTAAATGTTGCATATATTTTGCAATGGCTACAAACGTGTTTTCTGGTGTTTCAGATGTATGTGTTTCTAGATGTTGCAAGAGTAGATCTTGGTTTGTTGCAGTGGAATCCTTCTGCAGCAGCTAGGCCCGCTTGCATGCGCGTGGGTGTGGAGGGGGCGCCACGGTGTGGGCGCGTGACACGAAGTAGCGTGGGCCATGGTCCAGGCACGGGACACGGTGCGGGTATGGGACCCGGAGCGGCGCAGGCCCCACGTGAAGCAGGCACAGTCCATTACAACTATCTATTTCTACCATGTCTCGTCTCTAATGCGTGTAAGATAGTTAAAACTCTTCTAGAATTTCCATCATAAGCTTAGCTCGATCACAAATCCTTTCATAGCCTTTGGCCATCATATGCAAAGTCAGATATGGACAATCTGAAATTTATCTAGTAAGTCTGAAAGCTTCTTATCCAGACCCTTAAAATTTAAAATAATAAGCCAAGAATATTTTTTTTCGAAAGATCCGTACCGTCTTTCATTAATAAGGGAAGAGCACAATAATTACAAGGTCTTGGCGCAAGGAGCACCCATTTTTCATGGCTTTCACATTATAGTAAGTGCCATGCCACCCCTACATTTGAAGTCCCTATCTTACATATGGTTATCATCATCTACAAGAAGTTGCCCCATTGGTGGCAGCACCGTTTCAAGTCCTCTATTTCCTGCCTGTATCCACATCCTTGCTTCATCTTGTATGGCTCTGAAGACCTGCTCCGGTGTTCTTGATTATCTGTTGAACACCCGATTGTTTCTCTCCCTCTATAGTTCCTAGGCAGCCAGCATGATCATTGAGTGCACCCCATCCCTTATAGCTTTCTGTCCGTTGTTTCCCATGTTAGCATACCATTAGTCTTCAGTCTACGTCCAGTGTGCCGGCCTCAGAGCTGCTGCCATAATCCAAGAGCCCACCTTGTCCCAAACCATCCTAGAGTAGCAACATTCCTGAAAAAGGTGTGAGACTGTTTCCAGGTTCCTTACACAAAGTTGACAGAAATAGTCGTTTGGCCATTGTCTAAGCATTAGCCTTGCAGCTGTCCAAATCCGGTTCTATAGCATCAACCAAGTGAAGAAGCGGCATTTTGGTGGCGCCTTTGTTTTCCATGTGATTTCAGCTGTCATAGATGAGGCCATTCCAATGAATTGTATTTTATATACCGAGCTTGCTGTGTATTGGCCATCAGAGGTATGGAGCCAGATGATCTTATCCTCCTGTGTTGGTTGCAGGGCTACTTCCTATAAGCGTGCCCATAGTGACATAAAATCCTCAATCACCCGCACGGTCATGTTATGATCCGCATCCCTAATCCACTTGTCGTCAGTCAGTGCATCTCTAACTGTTCTGTTCTTCCTCTTGCTATGTTTGAACAAGGCTGGGTATAAGGTTGTAGGTGCTTCTCCTTGTAGCCAGCGAGAGGACCAGAACGTAGCCTTCTCCCCATTTCCTAATACCACACTTGTTGCAGCGTTGAAGAGTGTTGTATCATTCTTGTCCACCGGTTGCTCCATCCCTTTGCAAAGGTCTGTTTGTGTCGTCCCATGAGAACCAGAGCCATCGTAGCCGCAGAGCACGACTAAACTTTTCTAGTTCAATGATGCCAAGGCCATCGTTTATTGTTGGCATACATACTTTGATCCATGCAACCTTGCATTTCCCTCCCATAAGCTCCTTATCACCTGCCCATAGAAATCTTCTCCGCAGTTTGTCAAGCTCTTTCAAGAATTTTTTGGGTGCCTTTACCACCGTCAGCAAATACACTGGGAGAGAGCTGAGCACAGAGCGCACAACTCCCTACGGCCAGCAACATTCAGTAGACGTCCCTGCCAGCCTGCCACCCTTTCTTTGGCTCTATCTTGGATGTATTGCAGATTGTTGGTGTGAGTTGTAAATATAATTAGAATTAGGGACCAAAATATAAAATAGGAAAGAGATAAGATGGAGTACCTGAGAAGGATCGAGATGATCGATCCAGTCAGTGTTTCCAACTTCACTGTTCTTCCCCTTCTTCTCTCATATCCAAAATTCCTCTTAATTCCACCCATTAATCTACAATATGGTATCAAGAGTGGGTTAATCCTGTCGTGTCCATATCGTTTTCGTTGATTGATTGGGGGCAGAGGTGGTGGAGACGACGTAGTCGTCGCCATCCTTGTACAGGAGTTGTTGTCGCCCAGGCGAGAAGCAGTTCTATGGCAGACGTTGTGGCCACAGCCTCTGCCAACGCGAAGACTGAGCTACTAATTCCTGCAAGGTACGGGTGCTTGCTTGGTTGCTTGCCGGCGGCGGAGAGAAAAGCTGCGTGCTTGCTGGTGACCGTGATCTGCTTGCTTGTTTCTTGTATCAAGGAGGAGCTGGTTCTTGGTTGTTTTTTGCTGCTAAATACTGAATTTGCTGCTCATGGCTCAAACTAGTGAAGAGAAATTAGTAGATCACGTGAAAAAACTTTATGAAATATTTAGCAAATTGATGGAGCAGCCTAAGGTGGTGACTTCTGAGATTCTCAAATACACACTCGAGCCTAATCCAGTAAAATTATCTGGACCAGAGAACTATGTCAGTTGGGCCCATCATTGCAAGTTAATTATAAGCTCTCATGGATATGAGTGGTTACTTGTCGATTCTGATAAAGAAACAAGGGAGGTTGATATAGCAAGCAAGCAAATAAGTGATAGAGTACTAGTATGGATGTTAAGCAGTATGGAACCAATTATCAGAGAACAAGTTGAAACCTTAACTACGCATGCAGAGGTGTGGTCGGAATCGGAGAGACAATTTGCAGGAAAATCAAACAAAATGCAAGCTACTCGAATCGTGCATGAGTTGACTCATTTAAAGCAAGGCTCAAGGTCTGTAGTAGAATATGCCGGTGAGGTAAAAAAACTGTACAGAGACCTACACTATTATCATCCATTTGAGGCGGTTGACAAAAAGGATTTGACTATTCATCATACCTGGTTCCAATCTTTTGTGAGCAAGCTATTTCTTGATGGTTTGAATCAAGAATTTGATCTTCGTCGGTAGCTTATATTCTCTAAGTTTGAATGGCCTACTCTTGATGAGATAATTTCCAGCATCATAGAAGAGGAAACTAGACTATCACATCCCAAAGTGGATGATTATAAAGCAGTTGATGTTAGTGCTGCCCTATCTATAAAGAAGGGCCGCATTTCTGTTCCCTGAGGGGACCAAGAAAAAAATAAGGTGATTTGTGACCATTGTGGTGATAAGGGGCACACCATAGAGAGGTGCTTTAAACTGCATGGTTTTCCATCTAGCAAGGTGATTTTTGATCATTGTGGAGATAAGGGGCATACCATAGAGAAGTGTTTTAAGCTGCATGGTTTTCCACCTGGGTGGAAAAAAGGGGGAAAATCTCAACCAGGGGGAGTTCAAGGTGCTAACTGGAATCGGGCTAATCATATAGCATCTGAAAAGGAGCTTCCAGTGGTAGATGCTCAAGCTCTTGAGAAATACAACTCCAAGCTCAAGCTCTCTGAAGGCTCATCTTCCACTCAACGTTCCTTCTAGTTACCATGCTACTTCCCAAGGTATAAAACATGTTCAAACCTATACAAATAAACCTTGGATCATTAATTCTGGAGCAACTAACCATATGACAGGAGCATCCATTCTTTTCACTTCCTATATTCCTTGTTCAGGTAAGGATAAGGTGCGTGTAGCTGATGGATCCATGGTTCCTATAACAGGACGTGGATCTATACGGTGCACCAAAACCCTATCCTTATCACCAGTTTTGCACGCTCCTAATTTCCCTATTAACTTATTATCTGTTAGTTCTATCACAAAATTTCTCAATTGTAGAGGTTGGTTTGATCCTTCTCATTGTGCTTTTTAGGAGCTAGGGACAGGGAGAATTCTTGGGACTAGGACCGTGCATAATGGACTCTATTATCTTGATGAAGGAAATGATGAAGTCGCTTTTGCATCCAAGATGTCTCCATGTCAAGAATTATTATTACTTCACCGCAGGCGTGGACACCCCTCTTTTGCTGCTATAAATAATAAATCCTACAAATAGACTTGAATAGGAATCCTAATCCAAATAGACTCATATTATATGAGGCTTCTTGTCTTGAGTAGCTTAAGAGCATCTCTAGAAGTTTGGTATAATTTATTTGCTAAACTAACAAGTCTAGCAAGCTAATAAAAAGAAATAGCAACATTAAACTTTATCCTTCTCCAACAGATTTATATAATAACTTGTTAAAAACTAATATAGGCGACGACGATCGGTGGATGGAAACTAGATCTCGCCAACAAATATTTGTGGCGACAGAAGCACGTTTGTATGGCCATCCTCCTGGATAACAGTTACAAGTCAATTGGTGCACATATGCATACACGAGCATGATTAAATTATTTATTGCATGTTGATCTAACGACAATATAACTCGTACATCTCATTGCAATACACGGGTATGTTTGCGAGTGAAAATAAAGCAAGATGGCTAGATAGTAGAGAAGTTACCAAATCAAATTTTGGCTATAACATAAGCCAAAAAAATTGATCAAAGTAGCAACATGTGGTGATGAAAATGGAGTAATGAGGTGGCCGTGGACGGAGAAGAAACGGTCTGATAACACTACTACGAAAGGGAGTCGTATATGACAGCAGAGCCATTAACATGCACGTTACGTTCAGCTAAAGCGCGCACGCGTATTAAACGCGGCATTAACTTGTGCGGGCACCAACTGACCGGCCGGCCGGACGGCGACGCGGGCGCCTCGCCTCGCCGGTTATGCACACGTACACATTTGCCAGTCACGACGAGATCGAGGTCACCGCCTCCGCGCCGTCACAGTAGCCGTGGCCGTCTCCTCCCACCCCCGGCTGCCTCCGCGTCCGCCGACGCGTCCGCCTGCTCTTCGCCGCCCTCCGCCGGCGGCGCCGGATCGCGGCGACCGTGTCGGTGAACGCGCGGAGGATGTCCTTGTGCACCGCTCGGTCGTTGAGGCGGAGGTAGCAGAACAGCAGTTCCTCCATGAAGTCCCAGTCCACGGCCGCCGCCGCGGCGCCGCTCCCCGCGGCGGCGTCCACCATCTCCCGCATGGACCGCCGGAAGTCCTCGTACGGCGCCGCGGAGAGCATCGCCACCGCCACGCCGGCGCCACGGACCACCGCTTTGGGCTCGTCCGCCTCGCTCCCGCCGTCGCCGTCGCCGTAACAATAATCCTGCGCCGGCGACGAGCCGCCCTCGTCGCCGGCGACAGGGGCAGCCGAGGCGGCGAGGCTGACCCGGAGGGACCTGAAGTTGACGGCGAGAGCGTCCCCCGACCCGCCGCCGCCGTCGTCGTGCTTGTGGCGGTGACGGCGGCCGGAGGCGAAGGAGTGGGTCCGGGGATGCATGCACTCGGAGAGGAACGAAGTGGCAGCGGAGGAGGACGACGACAGCGACGTCTCGCCGTTCGCGTTTGCGTGGTGGCCCCGGCGGCCGTGGAGCTTGCCGAGCGCTCTGGACAGGTGGAGGAATGACCTGTGGAGCCTCGTCACATTCTTCTTGCATCCCGCAGCCTTGGTGCTCCTGTCCTCCTCCTCCTCCATTTCTGAGTTCTTGGACTCTGTGTTCGATCTGTGGATCTTGACTTCTTGAGGTGCGTTTGTGGTGGCTCTAAGCTCTAGTAGAGAGAGAAGAGAAGAGAGGAGAGCAGGTGCTTCACATTTATGTGCATGCATGGGAGAGTTACATTACATACATTATTATGGTGCACATCGCGCTGATAGGTAGGCCGGGGAGGGTTCCAACTTTAGTAGGTTGACCTTTGATTGATTGTCATTCTTTAGGGTCACCTACTGAGGTTGATTTGTAGGTTGTCCTTTTGCTTTAAGGTACTTTAGGCCTTAGTTTAAATCCATAGTATAAAGTTTTGGGTATCACATCGAGTGTCACATTCGGGTGTCGCATGGTGTTTGGATATAAATAAAAAAATAAATTAAAGAATCCGTTAATAACCACGAGACGAATTTATTAAATCTAATTAATCTGTCATTATCACATGTGTTCCTGTAGCATTTTATTGTCAAATCATGGACTAATTAGGTTTAAAAGATACGTTTCGCAAAGTAGTCACAATATGTACAATTAGTTATTTTTAGTCTATATTTAATACTCCATGCATGTATCAAACATTTGATGAGATAGAGTATAAACTTTTTGAGGAGAAACTAAACACGTCCTTACTTCTGTTTTTTTCGAAACAAGAATGATTGGGGCGCGCATACTCTGCATCATGTAACATTGGCCTGCAACACCACACCACAAGGATTCAGATTTATACATATACTTTTGTCATATAATAAACTGATAACCAAGTATAATCGTGAGTCCAAGATGAAGAATGCTAGGGCAAGTTAGGGGCCGCTTGGTTTCGTAGCGAGCTAGCCTCGCCTAGCATGGCTGGGCAAACCAAATCTTGTCAGTTCAGTGAGCCAATTTGGTTAGCTCACCTCAACAAGAAATAACTTTGCCAACACATAACCCGAGGTAAAAGCTAGCTGAGACTCCCACGTCTTGCTTGTTCCAACAAACACGAGGTAACACACTGTTTGGCAAACATTTCAAACATATCCGTCTTGTTTAGTTCCTCCTTAAAAGTTTACATCTTATCTCATTAAATATTTAGACACATACATATAGTCTTAAATATAGACTAAAAAATAATTAATTGTACAGATTGCGACTACTTTGCGACACGAATCTTTTAACCCTAATTAGTCCATGATTTGACAATAAAGTGCTACAGTAACATATGTGCTAATGACAGATTAATTAGGCTTAACAAGTTCATCTCGCGGTTTACTGACGGATTCTGTAATTTATTTTTTTATTAGTATCCGAACACCCTATGCGACTGTCGATACGGGACCCATAACAGTGGGCCTTAGCCTAGCCCACAAGCCTGACAGGAGAGGCGCGACATCAGATGACGCCGACTCCGAGTAGAATAGGCCGGACTAGCCGGACTCTTAATAGAAAGTATCGTCTGTAATTAACATCGGAATACTTTCTTTGGATCCGATTAGGATGGTAACTGCGCCATAGTTGTCTCTCCCTATATAAAGAGAGGCTATGGGCATCCACTGTAATAAGATCATAACAATCGATCCAACACAAAGGTTAACAACAACTGGACGTAAAGGCTATTACTCGATCACGAGGGTCCGAACCAGCATAAATCGACTGTCTCTTGCGTTAACCGTCGAGCTCAGCATACACCGAAGCCCAAACAACTATCCCGGCTACCCCCGTGGCAAGCTATCGGTGGTAAAACATCGACAACTAGCGCGCCAGGTAGAGACTTTCGACTGATTTGCATTCGAGACCACGACAGACCTCGACAGCATGTTCTTCCCAGCGGAATCAACCTTCGTCTTCGGATCCTGGATTTGCGAGGCAGACGGCGACGGCAAGCTCCAAGGCTATCTCCTCGAAGATTCAGAGCATCAAGAGATCTTCCCGGTTGAATCAACCTTCATCTTAGGATCCTGGATTTGCGAGACTGATTGTGATGGCAAGCTCCAAGGTCGTCTCAAAAATTCAGAGCACCATGAAGCCCACGCTGTCTCGGTGACTATGGCGGATCGACTCACCAAGAGGATTTCACAACTCACGATGTCTGATCCAACTTGGATTTCACGGATGACGGACTCCGACTCAGACTCCGCATCTGGCTTAGAGTCCCATCCGAGTTCTTTATATGATGGTGCAAGTCCTTTCCCATTTGGACTCTGCAACATGGCTGCATCTTATCAAGCACTACTTCAAGATTCAGCTAGTCCGGTACGAAGGATACCCCCAGACAGGAGCTCAGGAAGACCTTGTGCTGACTGTAACATCTCAAGATTACATCGTCCACTGGTCGGGTTCTATTGCCGAAGACGGCAACACCGGGCTAGTTGACGCAACGATCGTCCTACTCTACTAGGAAGGAGATTCAATCTGCGACGCTGAAGCTTCCACTGAGATTCTCAACTCTGATAGTACAGAAACAGGCACGAACGACGGAGCAACTTGCACTCAAGAGGTGTTCATGGTTCGTCCCTCCCGGTCACCATTAATCCCTCCAGAACAACCTGATGTCAGGTCATCGAACGAATCCGAGTCCAATATATTACCCGATGCCAAGGCAGATGATAGCAAAGCTAAAAGCCACAGATAAGTTAGAGAGAGAAAGAACAAGTTGAAGCAGGGAAGCCGACGTCAGGCCAAACAGCGCAAGGAAGCTTGGGCCAAATACGAATCTAATCTAGCCGAGTACAATAAGAGAAGATCAGAGAGAGAAGTTGAAGATAGGCGTGCGGCCGGAAAACACACAACTCTCCATATGCCAAGATTCGAGAGTTAGTCGAAGAATATGAAGTTATTTCTCATCCCAACAAAGAACAAGAGCGCCTTCAAGAAATCCTACGGTCAACGGCCTTGCGGATGCAGGATGAAAAGACTCATTTGAAACAACCCGCTAGGATAGTTTCGCAGAAACAAGACAACCAAAGTTAGCGAAAATCCATTTTTGACAGGTTGGGTCCAAATGAAAGCAGCAACAGAGGATGCAGGGGAGACCAGCACCAAAGTAATCGAGTTGAGCAACCAAGGGACAATAGGAGCAGGCCACCAGTTCCTATGGCTCCTTGAAACCACTCTCATCGCGTCGACTGGCGGGAGGACGGAGCTGAGTCAGAGTATAGGGAAGCTAGGGTACCCGACAGGTTCCCTTGTTTTGTAAACCGACTTCTTTCGGTACGACTACCTTACAAGTTCAAGCCTTCCAACCATACCAAGTATGACGGCAAGACCGAACCAAAGTAGTGTCTTAGGATCTATTCTCAATCAATCGAGCCAGCCGACGGGGATAATGACATCAAAGCACTACTCTTTCTCATGGCGCTAGAAGCAATGTTGCTACAATGGTTTGACAAACTAAGCCCTGGATCGATCAGAGGCTAGGAGGATTTGCAAAGAGTTTTTTTGTGAAAATTTTGCAGGCATCATCGTACACCCTATCACTCAAGTAGAATTAAAAGGACTCAAGCAGAAAAATGGCAAATGTCTCAGAGACTTTTACCAATGGTTTGGTGAACTGCACGCTCAAGTATACGACATCACTGAATGAGAGGTCGTTGAGGCTTTCTCTTATGGAATCCTAGCTAAGTGGCAATTTCATGATTTCTACAAATAGAACCCACGAAGCAATGAAGAATTCAAGCGCATGGTGGAGAAGATGATCGCTGCGAAAGAAAAAACCCGAGAAAGATTTCCAGATTGAAACAACCAGGACAACTCTGACAGACGAAACCAGCAAAGCAACGAGCAGTAGGGTAGAAAGTGTAGACCCGACAACACCGTGGCCATAGCAGACAAAGCCAAGAAGTTTTCCAAACCAAAGAAGTTTGAAGATCTTGAAACATGCCCTGCATATGGCACTCGGGTAGTAGTCACATGACCGGAGATTGTCGCTTCTTCATCGAACGATACACAAGAAAAGACAATAAAAGAGATAGGAAAGAAGACCATCAGAAGAAGGATGACGATGATTAGAGGGATAAAGGATTCTAGAAATCCAAGGGGACAGTCATAGTGATCTTCGTCGGAGTCCTGGGTTCTAGGAGCAAGCATCAAGACAAGCTGGCTCTACGAACCATCATGGCAGCAAAACTAGCTACTCCAGATACCTCAATTGGTCGTAGTATCCGATTTAGTTCTCAAGAGAAGATCAATGGACTAGCGTAGGGAACGCTGGTCACTACCCACTTGTTTTGGATCCGACCATTGCTGGTATGACCGTCACAAAAGTCCTGATTGATGGAGGAGCAAGGCTCAACATCATATTTTTCGATACACTAAGGAAGATGGGGCTAGAATTTGCCAGGATGATTACTCCAACGAACGTTCCTTTCTATGAACTAGTACCTGACAAGGCCGCTATGCCACTTGGATAAATCACTCTACCGGTTATGTTTGGAACTCCTGCAAACTACCGCACCGAGTTCATCAAATTCGAAGTAGCAGACTTTGAATCGTCATATCATGCTATCCTTGGGCGACCAGCGTTGGCCAAATTCATGGCAATACCGCGCTATCTATACCTCTTGCTCAAGATGTCAGGGCCCAACGGTGTACTCTCTCTCTGAGGCGACTTGAAGCGTGCTTTTGATTGTGACGTGCAGGCAATCTAAATCGCAGCCAAGGCTCAAGCAGCCAACGAAAGAGAGGAAATCGCTACGATCGCCATAGAAATGAACCCGGAGGAACTAGAGATCCCGGCTAAGAGAACCAACATCCTTGTCCCACCAAAAGAGGCAGATATCAAACAAATCGACTTGGGCATCGGTGATCCCTCCGAGACGGCGACCATCAGTGCCCACCTCTTTGAAAAATAGGAACTCACACTCACCAGCTTTCTCTGGGAAAACAAAGATATCTTTGCTTGGAAGCCGACCGACATGCCAGGTGTCTCGAGAGAGTTAGCTGAGCACAGAATTGATATCAATGAAGGCTCCAAGCCTATGAAGCAACAACTATCAAGAAGGAAATCACAAAACTAATAGCTGCTAGGTTCATAAGAGAAATCCTTCATCCCGACTGGCTAGCCAATCTAGTCTTGGTACAGAAGAAGAACACGGCTGAATGGCGCATGTGTGTCGACTACATGGATCTCAATAGGCATTGCCCAAAGGACCCGTTTGGGCTACCGCGCATTGACCAAATTATTGATTCAATGGTAGGATCTGCCCTATTATCCTTTCTTGACTGCTACTCATGTTATCATTAGATTGCATTATGAGAAGAAGATCAAAGCAAAACCTCTTTCATCACACCGTTCCATGCCTACTGCTACAAAACTATGTCATTTGGACTGAAGAATGCTAGCGCTACTTATCAGAGGGCCATCCAAACATGCCTAGGCGAGCAGATTGGCAAGAATGCAGAAGCTTACGTTGATGATGTGGTAGTAAAGACAAAGGATCCAACTATGCTAATCCAAGACTTGAAGCAAACTCTCAAGAACTTAAAGAAGTGAAAGTGGAAACTCAATTCAAACAAGTGTGTTTTTGGCGTACCATCTGGACAACTACTCAGTTTCTTAGTGAGTCATCGAGGAATCGAGGCCAGTACCAAACAAATCTGAGTGATAACAGAGATGGGTCCCCTACGCTGTGTCAAGGATGTTCAAAAGCTGACAAGTTGCATGGCGGCTATCAATCGTTTTATCTCACGACTTGGCGAGAAGGGATTACCTTTTTCTAAACTTCTAAAGAAGACAGACAAGTTTGGCTTGACAGAGGAAGCCAAGGATGCTTTCGAGAAGCTTAAGGCATACCTCATCTCCTCCCCTATTCTGACACCTCCAAAGAAGCATGAAGCTATGATATTATACATTGCAGCAACTACTATAGTGGTCAGTGCAGCGATTGCCGTAGAGAGAAAAGAAGAGGGACACGTGTACAAAGTACAACGACCCATCTACTACATTAGCGAGGTACTATCAGACTCAAAGGTTTGGTATCCGCACATACAGAAACTACTCTACGCCCTCCTGATCACCTCTCACAAGCTTCAACACTACTTCGATGGTCACAAGATCACGGTTATAACTGATTTTCCACTTGGAGACATCCTACACAACCGGGATGCAACTGGACGCATATTCAAGTGGATAGTCGAGCTCGGAGCACTCAACATAGATTTCACTTCCTGCAAAGCCATCAAGTCACAGGCACTCGCGGATTTCGTAGTCGAGTGGATAAATCTCCAAGAGCCTACACCAGATGCTATTCTCACCCATTAAAAAATATACTTTGATGGATCGCTCAAACTAGGAGGAGCTAGCGCTGGTGTCCTCTTCATATCTCTAGACAGAAAACAACTCAAATATGTTCTTCAAATCCTCTGGCAAGCTACCAACAATGAAGCAGAATACAAAGCCCTTATCCATGGGCTCCGGGTAGCTATCTCTCTTGGAATCAAGTGACTACTCATCTATGGTGATTCAATAGTGGTTGTCAACCAAGTTAACAAAGACTGGGATTGCACCAAAGATAACATGGATACCTTTTGTGTTGAAGTGCTCAAGCTCGAGAAACATTTTCAAGGACTAGAAATTCTACATGTCTTGCGTGATTCAAATGTTGCAGCAGATATCTTTGTCAAGCTCGGATCGCATAGGGCAAAGGTCCCACCTGGTTTGTTCATAGAGGAGTTGTCAGCTCCCTCTATCAAGCAAACCTAGTGAGATAACCCCTGAACTCCTAGCTCCCGACACCCAAGTATTGGTAATCGCACCATCATGGACTTAGATCTTCATTGATTACATTAAATAAAATAAACTACCAGCAGATAAAGAGGAAACCACCTGGATCATTCAAAGAAGCGAGAATTATGTCCTGGTGGGAGACAAATTATACAGACAGGCCGCATCATTAGGAGTACTACTCAAATGCATCACAGCTGATGAAGGCAAAGAGATTATAGGAGAAATCCACTCAGGATGTTATGGTAACCATGCTGTCTCCAGAAATCTAGTCAGTAAAGCTTTTACTTTCGGGTTCTACTGGCCAATACCTTTAAAAGACGCAGAAGAACTCAGCAGGAAGTGTAAAGGCTGCCCAAATATTTGCTAGACAGGCTCATGTCCCATCACATAGTCTTATCTGCATCCCACCCGCTCGGTCTTTCTCGTGCTCGAGGCTGGACCAGGTAGGACCTCTTAAGAGAGCTAAGGGCGGTTTCGAGTATATTTTTGTGGCCACTGACAAGTTCACCAAATGAATCGAATACAAACTACTCGTCAAGTACAGCGTAGCTAAGGTAGTTGAGTTCATCCAAGATATCATGCATCGCTTCAGCATGCCCAACCGAGTCATCACAGATTTAGGCTCTCCGTTCATAGCTATCGAATTTAGAAGCTGGACACAAAACTGCGGCATCAGCATCGACTATGCATCAATCGCCCACCCTCAGGCTAACGGACAAGTGGAAAGAGCTAACGGCCTCATACTAACCGGACTAAAGCCCAGGTTGTATGAAGAACAATAAGACTATGGTTCCAAGTGGATCGAAGAGTTACCTAAAGTGGTATGAGGGCTATGAACTTAAGTCAGCAGAGCTACCAGATACTCACCATTTTTTCTAGTATATGGATCAAAAGCAGTGTTGCCGATAGACTTGATCTGGACATCACCAAGGATAGAACAGTATGATGAAAGAGAAGCTCAGCACACTCGAAGGCTAGAGCTGGATAGCACGGAAGAAGTCAGAGTCAATGCTACCGTACAATCTGCTCGCTATCTCTAAGGCTTAAGTGCCACTATGACAAAAATACCCAACCCTGCATCTTTCAAATTAGAGACTTGGTACTTCGTCGTATCTAGAAAACAAATGGACGCTACAAACTACTCAGCCCATGGGAGGATCCTTTTATTGTTTCTAAAGTCACTTGGCCAGGTTCATTCAAGTTGATGACTGAAGACAGCATACCAGTTAGAAACTAATGGCATATCATCCAACTACGAAGATTCTACGCCTAAACATTCAAGACAAATTTTTTCAACCCCCATATCCAAGAACACCATGTAATCAAGGTTCATAATCAATATAATAAAGACAATATTCATCGTCAACACTTGTCGTATAGAACCACCCTATCCTGAGTTATTCAACTTAGATGAGAGTAAATAGGACACTAAGCCTATACTCGCCCTATCCTGAGTTATTCAAGCTAGATGAGGGTAAACAGGCCCCTAAACCTACACTCGCCCTATCCCGAGTTATTCAACCCGGATGAGAGCAAAAAGGTTGCAAAAGCCAATGCTCGCCCTATCTCGAGTTATTCAAACCGGATGAGAGTAAAAAGGCTGCAAAAGCCAACGCTCGCCCTATCCCGAGTTATCCAACCCGGATGAGAGAAAAAGGCTGCAAAAGCCAACCTCGCCCCATCCCGAGTTATTTAATCCGGATGAGAGAAAAAGACTGTAAAAGCCAACGCTCGCCCTATCCCTTGACTATTCCTAGCATGGATGAGAGCAAAAGATGACGCTTGTCCTATCCTGAGTTTTAGCAAATTCGGATGAGAGAAACCTGGCCGATCTAGCGCCGATGCTCACCAAGACTCACGAAGTCACACAAACCAGAGTACGTCTGAAGAAAAAGAAGATGGAATGTAGCCCTGAGTACCCAGATACGCCAACAACATTTTGGCTTACATCAAGTGCATTAGTCGCACCTTCTCTCAGCACTTAGCTAAATACGCTAAAATTTGTGCCAAACCCAAGAAGCAACAACTCACAAGAGTTGCATAAAACCGACTACTTGGATAAAAGAACCCGGATATAGGCTCGGGGGCTGCAACGTACATATCCTCAGGAGAGATTTTTCAGTTCTTTGACTCAAAATTTTCAAGACTCTCTAACCTTTTGTTCTAAATAGCAAGAGACTCGGGGGCTACACTCAGTGAGTGCGTGCACATCACTCAAGGAATTTTTCAAGAAAGACCACTTCAAGGTTTCTCTTCGAAAGAACCCGGATCAAGCTTGTTTCACCTGGCGAGACCTGAAGAAACAAGAAGACTTTCGAGTTCAATCATGAAACACTCGGGGGCTTGTCGATACGGGACCCACCGGGTTCCTCATTGGTACTACTACTAGTAGTGGGCCCTGGCCTGGCCCACAAGCCTGACAGGAGAGGCGCGACATCAGACGACGCCGACTCTGAGTAGAACAGGCCGGACTAGCTAGACTCCTAAGAAAGTGCTTTCTGTAATTAAAATCAGAACACCTTATCCGATTAGGATCGTAACTGTGCCATAGCTCTCTCCCTATATAAAGAGAGGCTATAGGCACCCCTGTAGCATGATCGTAACAATTAATATAACGTAAAAGCTAACACCGACTGGACGTAAAGGCTATTACTCGATCACGAGGGCCCGAACCAGTATAAATCGATTGTCTCTTGTATTAACCGTCGAGTTCAGCATACGCCGAAGCCCGAACAACTGTCCCGGGTACCTTTATTGCAGGCTATCGATGGTAAAACATCAACAGCGACACCCACATGTGACACCCTAAAACTTTATACCATGAAACTAAACGAGGCCTTAGTTAATTTCCTCCTTTCAAACTAGCACTCAAAGAAAAAACTAATTTCTTTTTAACCGTTGAAGTATAAATGAATTGCCTACCGCCTTTCACTATTAGCTTAAGCATTTGTGTTGAACTATAATTGGTGCATGAATCTTGATAGGCGCAGTTGAATATAATAATTGTAGTTGAATCCTATTTCCACGTATAAAGCCTGAGCTAGGGAACATGCTCATGGGGGAGTATAGAAGTATAAATGGATTGTTCACCTTTTCTTGTCAATTTAAGATTTTGGGTTGAGCGGGTGGGTGAATACACCGAACAGAGCACATTGTAATCAACTGTAATCACCGTTGCTGTGTCCCTGCTTGCCCAGTCGTGTCCTGGCGTCTCGCCAAAAGACAGCCGTGGAGATGTACGAACTTTATCCTCTGAATGAAACATGTGCGAATGCCCGTTCTCAAAAAAAAAAAAAGTGCTGGTGCCTCCAACATGTTTTTGGAAAAGAACACCAAATCCTAGATATTGTTTCAGACCATGTATGCAATTACACATTCGATTGAAGCTGCGTCTAAGGAAGGGTCCGTTTGGCAGAGATGTGCTCCTTGATTCTCCGGTGAAGTGATTCTGAGGCTGAAAATGATTCTCTTTGATTCTTTAGTATAAACTTTTAAAATCACTATAGAGAATCACTTCACATAATCAAGAGAAACTACTTTTTTCAGCTCTCAGCCTCTTAATTCATTTCAGATACACTTTACAGAATCAGCAGAGAATCACTTCACTCTGAAAATAATCGTTTGACAGCTGGGGAATGATTCTCTTTGAGAGTCCGCTCCTTGGAGCGCTACCAAACGCACCCGAACTGTGAATGCATATATTCCTACGAGTACGAGATATCCAAATCGACATTGGCGAATCGTAGTGATGGAATATAGCAATTGTTTGGTATGGATGTTGATGGAGAGTACAACACGCATGCCGTAGTAAGGGACCCAATCAATCACACAGCACAGCACGTCAACACGAATGTCTCCACATGATGGCTTGCACATGGCCGTTTCGAAATGCCGGACTGACTCCTCTCGATTTTCTCTGTCCCAAAAATTCCTAAGGCGATTCAGGATTCTTTTTTTTTCTCGATTTATATGGCGCTGTCATTTCTGCGAAAATCATGTGAAATTTCTGCAACCAGAAGGGCCTTTGGCCCAAGCATGAGATCATCTTTACAGCCGAACAGATCATCTGATCCACGGTTTTTCTTTTATTATTTTTTTCCACCAAAAAGCAGAGCAAAGATCAACACAAGTTCATTACCTCCAGTAGCACATGAATGGCTTGCTCGGCCAACAACCTTGTTATAGCCAGGGAGTGGCACAAGATTGACAGATCAAGACTGACAACACGAAAGGCTGACTCCGGATTATAGCGGCACAAGATTTGGCAACAATCAATCGAAAGGTCAGCATGCAGAACGAGACCTCTAGTGGAGGGAGTGAAGCTTGGCATCACAGTCACACTGATATAAAAGCTCAGATGGAGGCAGCAGCACGACACAAGCATTGCAGAAATCAAAATGAGGATTAATACACAGCCTACAAGACCAACCACGCCACATATATCATACACACACATATATCAACATCATCGCCAGGAATACATATTGGGTACTACCTGCTCATCAGAAGGTGTCCTTTCCATGGTGATACCTGCTCTTGTGGCCGACCAAGAGCGGCCGGGAGAGCACAGGGAGCCCCCATGGCGACATGAAGACGACGGTCGGGCAGACGTCGGCCTCCGTCCTGGCGCTGGCGTGACGGATCTTCACAGAGAACTCAGCAACCTTCCTTGGTATCAGGACCGAAGTGATCTTGCTCCACTTCAGCCTCTTGACACTGAACAAACTGGGGGAAGCCGTCTTACCATTCACCGCCGGCAGCCACCGCCATCGGGACCTGGGACTGGGAGCGGCGGCCCCATCGTCCCAGCACTCCAGCCTCTGGTACTGGAGAAACCTGGCCGTCCTGCTGCCGCCACCGACGCCGGTGTCCTGGAAGAAGCCCATCATGGTAGCTCACTGCAAAAGCTGCAAGGCAGGAGATATAGACACTACAAGGAGGGGTACATACAGATCACGGAGGACTGGAACAGTAGGCCACATGGAATGACCCCCCACAAGGCTGTGCCATGTTGAAGGATTAGCAGCATTGAAACATGGAGATAGGGACAAAGCTTGCCCTAATGCTTGATTCCTTGCATCACATGGGGCTATGACCACCCTTTCACATCCATGTCCCTACTGCATCCACACCTCTCACTGTCTTGTGCTGCTGGGGTGCATTCTCGAGTGTTTACTGGAAAACATTTCTCTTGGCTGCCATGAGTCCCATGGCCCCATGCCAGCATGGTGTATCATTTCAGATAGAAATCTAGAGGGTGAAGAATCTGGGGTAGAATTTTGTCCTTGCGCACTTTTTTTGACTTGTCAGGTGTGACTCAATCAGATGTGTCTGCCATTGGAACTATCAGGAATCTTCGCAATGATGCTCAGTGGAAAGTGACGCTTTTAATCTACAAATGAGATACTATTGCTGGAAGGCAATTTGAGAGCAAGTGTGAGAATATCATGTAGAATTCATCGTTTCAGAGGAAAGGCTAAACAGGTTTAACAAACAGAAACCAGAGGTAAAGCAATTTTTTTAATCTTCAAGAGCAAAGCAGTGCTCCAAAAGAAAAAGATCAGCTTTTTGAAACAGTCACAGGTAGATTAACAGAATCAGGAACTCCTATAAGACTTCCCTCTCAACCAGTATGGAGTCCAGTACATGTTTTCAGTTCCCCCGACAATCACAAGGGCAGTGCTAATCTATTTGAATGAGAATTTCCAAACCTCCCTAACATTGGATGATCCATCAGCAACATCATTGAGCCGCTCAGGTTGCATGGCGCCTGAGAACAACCAAAAGTTAGTAAAAGCAACACTTGAATCCCACATGGTGTGCAAAAGTAAAACATAATCCACATGATAGGTCCAAACAAACTGTTTGTACTCTGCAGTTATGCTCATATCAACAAAAAAATATAATATTATCCATTGTTTATGGCATGTAGAATATCATATAAGAATGGATAATCTACATTCTGCGTTCTAACTACTTGACGTTTTGGTGATAGAAGGAACGCTCACGTATGTCACCAACGTCCAGTGACAGGGTTGGTGGCTGCTGTGGCATGGCAACAACGGGCTGCAGCTGTGGGAGTGTAGCTGGGAGCGCTCGTGCTCTGGCCACTCTGTTGGGGTTGGGTCAGTTGAGGTCGAGGAGAAAGCTTGGACGGCAACATTCGCGAACATCGCTTCCTCCTTGGAGGTGCCTTCTTGGTATTCACACTCGGTTGTTGCAAGTGAAAGCCCAAACCTGTTTGGGTTGGCATCTTCCCTTCCTAAACACGTCATCAAGCATTTCCAGCACCTTGGTTCAGCTTCGTTGGGTTGGTTTTTGTCGAGGTTTTCTTTTTCTCCTAGGTGTTTTGTTCCTATACAGTTGGCTTTGAGTTGTTGCTTGGGCTGCGTCATGCTTAGTGATGAGTTCCTGAGCGAGTTGTGGCGCCCGACATTGTTGTTTGGTCTTCTGATCGAAGATGTTTGGGGATGCAGTTGTGAACCCCCTAGTTGTGCTGTCTGTGAACCCAAGTTGTGCGGGATCAACCCCTAATTGTATAGTTTTTAGGCCCGGTTTCCCTTATAAAGTCGGTCAGTTCTCTTCTTCTAACAATATTTACGGCAAAGCAAAGCTTTCGCTATCTTTTCGGGGGGGAAAAACATCATTTGTAGTAATATGGTAGTAAAAAATACCTTCCCTTATACTTTGAAAATACTTAACAAATCAAACTGATTAATAGTAATATTTCCATGTCAGCACACTAAATAGTTCTGTACATAGTAGCAGTCAAAGTTGAATATGTTCAATGATTTAGATAAGATTGACATCTGTCGAAGAAAGAGAAAATGAAACATAAACGACCTGATCACCATGTAGCAGGCAAATATGATTTCCCAAACTTAATATTCCACAAGTTTGCAAAACGATCCTACTGGAAGCAAGGTATGGAGTATGGGGTGCATGAACAAAAATCATGTTGATTAACAGCTCTAGTCAGAAAAAACAGACAACTTACCATCTTTTTCAACCAAGCGCAGAAACTGCCTTGTGCCACCACCTACCCCAAAGTAATGCTTCTTCCCTGCCATGTAAACCACACCCCCAGGGTAGCGCAAGCACTACAGAAAGCTCTCAGCGTGTAAGAAAGACGATATTAAGCAAATCCTAATGTTCGAGAAAGAATATTCAGCAAAATGAAAATTTTGAATGTTGACCTTCTTGATAAGCCTGTAGAGATTTGGAAGAGAAGATTGCGCGTAGACAGTCTCAGCCATCAGGATGATATCATAACCATTACACATTTTACCTTCTGTATCACCACTGGCTGTTTTGTCTTGCTCAGCATCCCCCCAATGTAGTAGCTTATCCATTTCACTCCAATCGCCAGCAAAGAAACCAACAATCCGAGATGTACATGTTCCTTCAGGTGAGTCCTTGAAAAGATTGACTTTTACATTTGGTATAGTCAAGCACCTAAGCACCTCGGCATTGAAATCTTGGAAATGAATCAGGTCAGCACCCTGACAGTTCGAGTTTTTGAAAAATCAATATACACGAGGAATTATTTGAAAATGCCAGAAAGGAAAGGATCAAGGGCAATACCTTGAGACCTGCAAAAATGCCAGGGAGGCCATGTCCACATCCAAGCTAAAAAATCAAAATAAAGTAGCTCATATAAGTAGCTTGCTTATAACACATTGGTTTCCTACTTTACAACTGTTTCATTGAATAATTCAGTTGAAAAATTTGGTCACTTGGACATTCTACCACAGATTATCAGTGCAGATTCATTTGTTCACAAGTGTGCAAGGCTTGTCTGTGAGCCCGCAAATGCAGGAACCCGCATAAAAATGGCATATTTGCAGGATCGCAGACAAAGCAGCTTGCATCCCTTATTACAGAAAAGAGGAAATGTTGCACCAAAAGTAAGTCTCAGTGATTTCAGTAGAAAAAGAATTTAATTAACAATCAGAGATTCACATGGTACATGCATAACCATGAACCTGAGAGCAAGCATCGCACCTCTAATACATGTTTGCCTTCTAGACTCAGTTTGTCTTCTTTGATATCAGAATTCAGGGCCTTCACCAAGTCTAATGAACCTTCCCACAGCTTCAACCCACCTGGTGCCCATGGTTATGCTCAAGTTCACAGAACCAAATAAATACAAATATGACGTAAAGAACAAACTGTGTTCAGTCTTCACCTTCATATTTTCCTGGGACCAAATCAGAGTCTTTGACACCAAACACATCAGATGTACTCACTCTCCCCTAATAAGATTGAGAAAGAAAATTGATTTAGTTTAACATCATCACAAGGAGATATCAATGACCAGTACACAGGCATGGGCCCAAAGCCTCATTCAGATGTTGCAGAAATGAAATTCACAATATTATGTCAAAGTGTCTAAAACTATTGGATAAGCAACTACAATCATCTTCCATGATAGGATCCTTGATCCTACCGCGGCTGCGAAGAGCATACGGATACGAGATGGGAGGACGAGGTCGGAATTTCCGGGAGGGAGCCGTGGTGATGAACTGCGGCGGTGGCGGTGGCGGCGTGCATGCGTGAGGCGAGCGTGAGGGAGAGAGGGAGGTCACATACGTGGCCCTTGAGGTCAGGCAAATAATGATGCGCTAGGAGGCCGCGCACAGCAGCCTACAGCCGCACCGCCGCCGACACCTGGCGGGTAAGCATCTTCCCCGCCGGCTCCGTTGCGATACCTGTCGACTGCTCAATCTGCTGCAACTTCTCACCCTCGGCTTGGATCTGCTGGGCGCCTGTTAAGGTGATAGTGGGGGTCGCCGGCCCATAGCCAGGCAAGCCACAGGGGAACACCAGTGGCATGGTGGTGATGGTGGTCACCAATTGTCGGGCTTCCACAGCATCCAAACACGCCAAGAGAGATGCCTGACGCGCCGAGAGAGACACTTGACGTGCCGAGAGAGACGCCAGCTGCTGGTAGATGTCGGCCAGCACCTTGGCGAAGGGATCTGGCAGTGGCTCATCGGAACCTGGCATCTCCGATACCAGATGTTATGTGGCTGCTAGGGTTGAGGGGGGCGAGTCAAGGGAGTGGCGGCGATGGTCGTGCTATGGTACCGTGGCGCTACAGTAGTCAGCCAGGGGCCTTGCCCATGACCGAGCAAGAGGGAAGGGATTTCCTTCTTAATTCTTGCTTGATTAGATTGATACATCTTTGCTACACATCAGTGGTTTCATACTCCGTCTCATGCAGTGCCACGTAGGATTTTTGCTGATGTGGAGGAAAGAGAAAGGGGAGAGGGAAAGAGGTCGTTGTTTCGCGAAACAGCCACCTCATGAGCTAAAATTTAGGACTATGAGACAACTTACACACCATTGTACAAATGTTTGTTGTCATGCAACTCACAAACATTTCATTGTTGTATTCACAAATTAAGGACTCTAGAATTACTACAAGACAACAGTCAACATAAAAGACAATCCATTGTACTTGTTACCTCTTAAGTCGTGTCATAATTATGTGGCACTGCATGAGACTACCTATGAGACAATACCAATGCACTCGCCCGGGTTTACTTGACGGCCAAGCAAGGCTTACTTGACCCTTAAGCAAGCGACCCTTATCTCTAATTAACCCTAACACTAACGGGCTATACCGCCAGCCCAAGCCCAATAGGCCCATGATGTACTCTAACATTCCACCTCTGGTCCCTGTGTCTCCCACTCGCGATGCATGGGCCCAAACAATGATAGCTAGAGTATAGCGGTTTCCCCTTTGGCTCCCTGGTTCACATACTAGACTGAGAACCACCCATGGGTAAAACCTTGTCAAACATCAGTAATCAACTTAAAAACATAGTTGCTGGCTAATGTGTCTATGTGCAATGTCACCTACTTCTCTGGCCTACCAAGAACAGAAGACAAAGAGTTGGTCAGGCAACTATTTCAAGGCTAAAAGAAAACCTCTTTCCTTTTCATTTGATTTAGGAGAGAAGGATAGGAGAGAAGATGATGCTTGAAGTCTTCATTTTTCCAGCAGGGTCTATTTTTCCTTTATTGTGAACTGTGAAGTCTCCTGTTTTTTTTGTGCGTGAACAAACTGTGAAGTCTCTATTGAGTATTGAGCACTGGGTAATGCCTACGTGATCCAGTGCTCCATAATGGCAAAGACCTACTATTTCACAATTTTCTAAAGAAAGTATTGATGATGAAAGTAACTTAAAACTACAGTTAACCAATGGGAAGTTGGGAACTCCAAATGCCAATTTTTGCATAAGCACGACTTGGTGCGCAAAAGATACAATGATGCTCAACTGGCGTGCTAAAGCGCTTGTATAGAAGCAAATGTTTCCAGCGCCTGATACTTGCATCATTCTCAGCAGCCTATGGTAAGAAAAGATTGATAAAGCGATTGAAGACACTGTTGCCACTTCTCAGATGTGCTAAATGAAGTTTTTGCAGCAAGGTAACATTGCCAAATTCAATCATATCTTGAGGTGCAATCATGCAATTAACAGTTAGTCTGGGCATCAATTCAACATGAGTTTTTTTATGTACGATATGACTTCCATTGGGTAGCACGACTTTGAAACATGAAACCCAAAACTTTGTAATAATAAGTAAAAGAGATAAACTTTGTGATAATAATTGTGTTTGTCTTCTTTCTTGTTCCCCTATTGATTTGTCAGATGATGTTTTTTTTAATCATGTACATATATATGAAATTTGAACTTGGTATCTTCGGCAGAGAAAATAAGTAAATGCATATAGAATTTTCCATTTATGCATTTATCACCTCTCCCTTGGCAGTACTGCACAGTTCTTACAGTGAGAGAAGCATTTCCACGAACACAAGGGAAGCGAGCGAACAAGCACATTAGCTACCGCACCTTGTAGATCGTCAAAGAGTCATCAACCACGACCGGCTCCAGCCTAACTGCCGCAACGGGCGATTCCTGCAAGATCGTCAAGCAAGGATCCAACCTTTAACGCTATCACCCAAAGCGAGAACGCCGAAATAAGCAGAAAAGAGATGGAGAAGAAGAAGTACCTCGCAGAGCTGGACCTCAACGGCCGGCGGCGGGGGAGGCGGAGGAGCGCCGGAGTCGAAGCCGGAGCCGAAGGAAGCACCGCCGGGGTTGGAGAAGGAAAAGAGAGGGGAGGCAAATGTGGGGCCGGTGGTGGCCGTGTTCTTGGAGGCTTCCGTATCGTCCATTGTACCAGCTGGGGAGCTGCCTCCGCGGCGCGGAGGACGTCCAAAGGAGCAGGGGGGAGGTGAAGGACTGAGACGGATGGAAGCGTGGGTGAAAGAGTGGTGGCGAGGCAGCGGGAAGGTCGGACGGGGGAAGGATGGCAGCGAGGGAGAACCTTGAAGGCGAAGGGGAGGATGCCGACGACGGCGGCGTGGCCGCTGGCCGGTACCCGGTTGTCAGTTGATTGGGCCGTTGGGCCGGAAAGGACTAGGCTTCTTGAGATTTTACACGGACCATGTAAGCAACATACTTGAGTATGTGTATAACGAGTACTAGTAACAGCATCCCAACAGCTTCCCAATACAAGCTCAATAATCTCCCCCATACATGGGTCCTACTTGGCAGATTATAATTTTTTATTTTCTTCCTGTTCTTTCCTTCTCTCCCACAGGCGCATGATGTATTCTTCCCCGTTTGTCCACATACCACAGTCACAAAGTTCCTCGGCCCCCTCCGCCCACAGCCATGGAGCTCCTTTGCCCCCCTCTGCCCCCGCCTCCCCGGTCGTGGCGATCCTCTGCCCGGGGCGGAGCCAAGGCAGGACAGCTCTGGGGAAGATCTGAGGCGGAGTAGCGCCAGGGTAGAGTAGCGAAGGGTGGCTGCAAAGTGGAGCAGGATCGGGGCGGAGCTGCGAGGGCGTCGGTGCACAGAGCCGTGAAGATGCAGTGTCGATGGTACCTATCCCTGGTCATGGTGCTCCCCATCCCCATCCCCATCCCCATCCCCGACCGCGCCATCCGCGGCCCTGTGCACGCCATGCTGCGAGCTAGACACGAGAAAGAAGACGTTGTCCACGGCCATGGCTATGGAGCCAGAGGAAGAGGACGCGAGCTAGACGAAGAAGAAACGACAGTTATGGTGGGGCCCACATTATTGGGGGAGATGCAACTCCCCCTTCATTTGAGGGGAGAAGGGGTATTTTTAATGGCCACTAAAAGAAGAGAGGGTTATTAGGGGACGACTGGATAAGAAAAAGTAAGCCATCTCCCTAATATGAGAGGTGATATTGGGGGACTACTGATGATGCTCTAAGCAACAGTTGTTGCTTCTTGGAAACTGGAGTATCTGAATTTGCAAGCCGCCCTTTACTCAACTCTAGTACTCCATTAATTCTAAATTATAGTATATTTTGGTCTTTTTAAATATATTTTATGAACTATATATCTAGATATAGTATATATATCTAATTATATAGTAAAAACCATGTATCTATAAAAAGCAAAATGTTTTAGAGATTGAAATAAAGGGAGCATTATCTATACCCGTGAATAAACACATGTGACACGTATGTATCTAAGTTGTGGTAAGGGTCGTCATATTTATTTTATAAAAAAACTAATAGATTATAAAATATTTAAATTTATATGATTTGTATTTGTCGTTAATGAGATAATTTAAATTTATATGATTTGTATTTGTCGTTAATGAGATAACTTTATCACTCTTTTCACTGAGTTATCATTATTTTTAAACAGACTGTATACATCTAATTATACAAAGTAACTAATTTTGATATAGCCTTTTACATGCGGAACTCGATGATATTTGTGATAAACGCTTTGCTTATAAGGAGACGTACAGCCACGCTCTAACTCACACCATATGAGTCTTTGCAATGCTACTTTTTATGTGATTGTTGGAAGCCGAAACTCTAGTTATTGCTATTGCTAACCTTTGCATAACACAAAATAAAACGAAGTTCACCGTGCCTATTGAGTTCAAGCACAAATTAAACTTGTCGTTTCCTCACTTGTGCATTCTTGATCAATCCTTGAACACTTGATCAATATTAATCAACTTATCGGTCTCTCCTTATTGTGCAAAACAAGCCACATGTATGAGGCCAATTCATATTCACCAACTTATATCTTATTTGCCATTTGCCAAATATGCTTGCTTTCACAAGATGACATGGTATCCCACGACATTGAAACTATTTTACTAACTTCATCTGCATTGTTGTCTTTTGCTTGCACTAGATTGTTCCCATAATCTTTCAATACAATTCCCATAATCTTTCAATACAACACAATTTTAGCCTTCATTTGAATACTATATGGAATACCATCAAGTATGCTTTCTTGTTGAACCTTTGATACACCTCTTGTTATGCGATCTTCAAATGTATGCAATATACTCGATTTCTTGTTCAGCACCGACAAACTTGTTAGACTTTAGTTGTGTTGTCGTTCGATCCACCAAAGGTCACTAAAGGTCTAGGTGCAACTTTCACCAGGGCATCGGACTTTGCGTCCACTCTTGTCTAAAATTGTAACAGTGACCCAACACTTACAACATTTTGAGTCATGACTGGTTATCTGTATTGAACTCAAGTTTGTTCAAGTAAATCCAATGTTGCATTAGCTAGTATATTAGATCCGGTCACACACAAAAATAAAATGTTCCCATCCCCATACCTCTACTAGAAACATAAGGCCTTAAGTAGACATTGAAGTGGTGTAACAAAATGCAAGCAACCCCAAATATAATTTTATCAAATGCAGCTTGTCTATTCAAAACAACAAAACACCAAGACTTTAGATATGTTTATGCTGGCTTAGGTTATGTTGCATGGGTCTAATACAGGCTAAAGCTAACGCAAGTAAACAATTAAACCCTTTGTGATCAAAATTAAAAGAAAGAAAAAACAGCAGACAAATTTACTAAGCATGCAAGACAAGCTATTCTCTTTGGCCCTAGTCTCCATTTCTATAATGCACTTGTATACTCTCTGAATTGTAACGTGCAAAGAGCACTTCAAACTATTCAACGGGGATAACTCTGCCTTGTATATTTAATGCGCCTTTACGTAATGAAATCCTTTACTCCCTCCGTCCAAAAATAAACACATATCTAGCTTTTCAGGAAGTCAAACTATTTTAAATCTGACTAGTTATATAAAAAATAATATCAATATGTGTACAGCCCATTCGGTTGAACTTCTGATGGTTGAATTCTTCCTATTATTGCAGCTACTAGCAGCAGCCACACCAGCAGCAGCCGAGTAGTTCAAATCAGCCAATTCAATTAAAAAAATAGCACCAAATAAACACACAGCAAATTAAACGATAGCACCAAAACAAATGTCTAGATGACCAATTACAATTCGATTCTAGCCAACTACCCATTACAATGGTTCATTAGTTGTCATCACCAAATATTTCCAAATGTCTAAAGTCCTCTACATCTAACAAATGGCATACGTGGAACCATTACAAAACTTGTACCCGTTTGAAGGCACATATCAAACAGCAAGAAAAAGAAACGCATGCAACAAGATACCCAACCATCAATCTTCTTCATGCCATCCTCTACTCCACGTACACGATGTCTTTAACCAAACGTTGTCACCTGCATGTACGCAAATTCGCATCCTACCCAACTTAGGCATACAAGATCACTTAGATGTATCACAACATTAACAACTCAAACATCATACATTCACATACCTGTCACCCTATAGTCCAAGTCCAGCCATGATCCACTCGCGAACATTTGACATATCAACACTCTCATTTAACGCTACCCACTCATATGACAATGGGTTCACTCCAGGTGCTGGCATGTTGCACACTGCAGACCTTGCTGGATTCTGCTCCTACACATAGTTATGCAGTGCAAAGCATGCCATAATTATCTTTGATTGCTTCTCCCTCGGATAGTGAGGTACTCCTTGCAACATTTGCCACTTACTTTTGGCAACCCCAAATGACCGTTCAACTATGTTACACAGACTAGAATGGTGGAAGTTGAATATCTCTTCCAAATTCTCAGCCCTCCTCCCATTAAATTCCTTCAGATGCTTGTTACTATGATGTGGCTCCAAATATCCCGGGCGAAGTGCGTAACCGGAGTCCACCAAATAATACCGACATTCAAAACAGCAAACACATGCACCAGTTCAGCAACACATTCCATGGATAACAAGTTGTTCGTTTACTCAAAGTACTCTATGCAGTAGGCAACTCACCTGGAGGTGAGTGTGGGAAATTGGGTGTCTCCCAACCCTTCCTCAACACGGCCATGTCATGCGCCGCCCCCGCCATCCCCACACCAATATAAGTGAACCGCATGTCGAAGTCGTATATAGCTAACACATTTTGGCTTGTCCATCCTTTCCTATTTGTAAAATCATCGATGTGTGTTCCATCTAAAGCTCCTATGCACCCATCGAAGAAAGGTGAGTATGTGGTAAGTCTGTGACGAACGGTTCTGTAATTTAAATCCTTTGACCTAAGAACCGTGTGTGCAAAGGAGACCATGGCTTGTAGCACTTCACCAAACTTCTTTACTAACTGTGCCCAATGACCTTTAGCCTAAGAACCATGTGTGCAAAGGAGACCATAGCTTGCAGCACTTCACCAAACTTCTTACTAACTGTGCCCAATGACCTACGAAATCTTTGTTTCATTTGCCGCTGGGGCTGCCATGTCCCGCAGATAGAAACATCCCTAAAGCCTCTATGGAATCAAATTCCTAAGCAGATTGCAGACCATGCCGACTTACTAAAGTATGATGCAACTGATAGAATGCGGCAAGGACATACAAAAGTTGTCAAAGCTTCTGGTTGCATATGGGAGAGAGGGTGAGGGAAGAGGGCTATCGACACTGATGTATAATGTAATGATACTTATTACACACCATAAATATCAGTACACCGTTTCAAAATTTTAATTAAAAAGTTTGTTAGAAAAAGGGGCATTCTGAGAATCAAACTCGGGACCTCTCGCACCCGAAGTGAGAATCGTACAATTAGAGCAAATGCCCTTTTATTGTCATTTCTTCTTTATCATTATTATTTATATAACGTAAAGGTTTATGCCTCGCAATTGCATGATTATATCGTTTAGAAATTCTATTTTTTATCAAAAAGTATATATTAACAAAAGGGGGCATTCTAAGAATCAAACTTGGGACTTTTTGGACCTAAACCAAGAATCGTACCGCTAGACCAAATGCCCTTTTGTTGATTTTTTATTATGATTTTATTAATTTTCCTCGCAAATTGAACCTTTACAAAATGAGGAATGTAAGTATGTAACGGAGGTGATTTATATGAGGATAAGTTTTAACCTCAAGTTGGTCAAATTTTAACTCCTCAATAAGTAATATGTGCACTTATTTTGAAAGGAGAGGATAAATATTATTTTAAAAAAGGTTGTATTTTGGGCTTGTTTGGCACGACTGATGCTTCGACAATAATTTCTTCAAAGGGACCAAATGAGCTCTACCAAACGTTTTAAGATGACGAATCATTTTTTTGGTGAATAATATAGAAGTTAGAGCTATTTTTAAATCAAGAACCGAAGCTAAAAAAATTGGCTCTACCTTCCGAAAAACACTTGAGAAGGAGCCTTTCCTTCGTCTCCAATGTACAGAAGTGGATTCCGGCTCCAACTGGTACACGCTGCACTGTGACTTGTGAGCTGCAATAAGGGCCGGGCAGATATTTGCGCCACCGTGGCTATAAAACCTATCCTGCCCAAACCCTTCTCCCTCTCAGAACCCTAGTTTTCCCTCCTCCCCTGCTTTGCGGCGCGCCACATCGAACTCGCCGACGCGCTCCAGAAATCCATGGATAGGCGCAAGGGCGGCAACCGCGACGCCAACGGCGGCCTGGCGGAGGCCACGGCGTCGCGGCTGAGGTTCGACTCCGACGAGGAGGCAGAAGAGGTGGGGATGGAGGTGGAAGAGAGCCTCAACGCGGAGGGGGAGGACGAGCAGGCGTCGGCGGAGGTGATTGGAAGCGAAAAGACCAGCGCCGACTACTACTTCGACTCCTACTCCCACTTCGGTACGCGCTCCCCCCGCTGTTCGATTTAGCGTTATTTCGCCGCAGATTTGGATGTTCTGTATCCAGAGCTTCGATCTTGGAAGCAACGAAGTTTCTCGTATAGTTGTAAGTGGGGGAAAGGATTGGCCTTTGCCTGCCCGGATTTGGTGCTTGCGTTGGATAGAGCTTTAGCCTGGTTACTGTGCATTAACCATTTATAGGATTCAGTACTCATTTGCAGTATTAGTGTGAGTGGAGAATTTAGAATTTCGATGGTGCTGATTGTCAAGCAGCAAAAAGATTTTCTTTTGTGTATTGGTGTTGCCTGTATGTTGGTACTTCTGATAGATTATTATCATCGTATATATATATATATATATATATATATATATATATATATATATATATATATATATATATATATATATATATATATATATATATATATATATATATATATATATATAAAATAGAGATTGAGTGTTAACGATGTGATTGATCATCAACCAGAGCTTTCATTAGTCTCTGCGTGGAGGAGGAACCGAAAGATTGGTTTAGTTGGTTCTGCACCGTGTGTGACTTTTCATTGCTCCACCAGATGATAAATGTTTGACTGAAGTTGTTTTTCGGCTGAAAAATTGATCTTTCCTGAAGTTGTGATCATTAGCTACTACCTACAATCTAGTTTACAACTGGCGTAGGACAATTAATCCTATCTTCAGTAGCTACATACTTTGATGTGGCCATTGCTCAGCCAATGTGTAGTTAAATGTTTGGTGGTCAGTGTAATGTGGTGGGAAAATAAAGGCGCTAAAAATGTATTCTTGTTCTGTTGAATTGATGTAAGTGGTGTTACTAATTGTATGAATGTTGTCGTTGAAGTGTTGTGCACTCTTCAGTTAGCCTCTTTTTTTCGTCTCTGGTGTACTTTAGGCTGTTTTAGTGCTGTTCTGATGAAGAAACATTAGAACTGAATTGCTGGAAACTTTAATTTTGTCATCACCTGATTCATGTAGCACATGTCCAGCTATCCTGTCTCTTGTACTAAAATTTTCCATTGTAATCGTATGTGCTACCATTTTTTAAATTTACCTGCTGTGTTCTCTTTCTATACAGTATATAAGTATAACTATGTACTCAACTACTCAGGCTTCTCCGTTTTTAAGGAAGTGCAATATTTAACTCAGGTTTCCCATGTTCTTTGTTTTGCAGGTATTCATGAAGTAAGTGATTCTGAAACAAACCTTACATGTGGTGGCTTAGTAGCATCACGTTTTACAAGCAGTTGATACCTCATTAATTTGAAATATTTAGAGCAAGGATGTCTATGCAGTGGAGATGCCAATTATTTGCATGTACTGACTGCAGGAAATGCTAAAAGATGTTGTTCGGACAAAAACATATCAAAATGTTATCTTCCAGAACAGCTTTCTTATCAAGGACAAAGTAGTCCTTGATGTTGGTGCTGGAACCGGAATTCTTTCACTTTTCTGTGCAAAAGCAGGAGCTAAACATGTCTATGCGGTTAGTTGGTTCACTTTTGTTCATGTTTTCATTTCGCTGTTATGGTGACTTAGATCATATAGAAGCTATTTTAGTGGATACATCTTTTCTATATTCAATCTTAACTGTTAAGCATTGTCTGCCACAGCGCCACACTTTCTTGTATAGCCTTGTATCCTAATTACCATGCATGTCACGGGCTCACGGCTATCTATGATCTGAATCCGAAATGAAAGAGAAGCTATCTAACCTATTTGTATAAGATTTAGATGCATGATAAGCACAGAATTGAATCTAAATTCTGCATCAGCTTGAAATCACTGTTTCTCATGTAGATTAAAACCTTTATATTTCCTCAAAACTGTAGTGTTTGTTTTTGTCTCTTTTTTTTTGTAAAAAAATGGATGGCCATTTTCATATGGGGGGGATATGTTCATTGTCTACAAAATGGAGGGCTTGCAATATCCTGTATTGACAACATGCAGTTTATGATATGATAAGTTCTATGGTTTAGGGTATGTAGTTTTTTTATCAGACACCGTTTTTCTGTCATCTTGGCATCTTGTGAATGTGTTTTTAACTTAAATCCTTCTTTGCTGATCTGTTCTTAGTCTTGGCCAATGTTCTTCTGTCATCTTGACATCTTGTGAATATGCTTTTAATAGCTCTGATACTTTACTTTTATACTAATATATATGTTGATCTGTTCTTACTTTTACAGATTGAATGTTCCCAGATGGCAGACATGGCAAAGGAAATTGTGAAATCAAATGGATATTCTGATGGTAGATTCCTGTCACCATTTTACGTGTTCCTTTTCTACATTTAATGCTTATTTGACTATGTTGTATCCTTACAATTATTTTAATCTCTGCAGTCATAACCGTAATAAAAGGGAAAGTGGAAGAAATAGAACTTCCAGTTCCAAAAGTAGATGTCATCATCTCGGAGTGGATGGGTTATTTCCTCCTGTTTGAGAATATGTTGAACACTGTCCTATATGCACGCGATAAATGGCTTGTAAGCGATCCTTTATAAAATTATTATTTATTAATACAATGTTTGGATTCTGTTCACACCTTATGGTACATGTTTGGTTCATTGCATGTTTACATACTCTTTCTAGCACTTATTGATGTTTTTTACAAATTGCAATTTTTTTTGTCTATGAATATCTTTATCTGTTGTTCTGTGCTTTGTGTAAAGTATTTGAACTTTCTGAGGGCAGCTTTGGTTGTGCTACTTTTATGTAGGCTGATGGTGGTGTGGTCCTGCCAGACAAAACTTCTTTGCGTCTTACTGCGATTGAAGATGCAGAATATAAGGAAGACAAAATTGAATGTAAGTTCATTGGGTACATGGTTTGTAAAACCTATCAACACTGAGTCTTATTGCCTTTATAAAAAAAAGCTTTGGGTTCAACAATTTTGACTGGGTTATTTATTTAGTAATAATGAAGTTCTGTTTGGGTTTTCTGTTATCCTTTTTGCAGTTTGGAATAATGTATATGGATTTGATATGAGCTGCATAAAGAAACAGGCGATGATGGAGCCACTGGTAGATACAGTGGATGCAAATCAGATTGTCACTAACTGCCAGTTACTGAAGGTATTTGCATCCCTAACCAAGGCATTAGCTTCCTTAATTTTCATTGGACGACATGTGAGCTCAAATCCTATGTATTTCAGACAATGGATATCTCCAAAATGACCCCTGGTGACGCATCCTTTACTGTACCATTCAAGCTGGTTGCAGAGCGGAATGATTACATTCATGCTCTTGTTGCATACTTTGACGTGTCATTCACCAAATGCCATAAGCTGATGGGCTTCTCAACAGGTTTGTTTCCTAGCTTCCATCCGCAAGGTATTGTGATTTAGGAGCAAACTTGGTTAACACAACTCATTTCCAAACTACTACTTGCAGGCCCGAGATCAAAGGCCACTCACTGGAAGCAAACTGTTCTTTACCTCGAGGATGTAATAACTATCTGCCAGGGGGAAACCCTGACGGGTAGCATGACAGTCACACCCAATAAGAACAACCCTCGAGATATCGACATTAAGCTCAAGTACTCCATAAATGGGCATAGGTGTCAGGTTTCAAGAACACAGTTCTACAAGATGCGGTGACCATGGAACAAACAAGAGATGCTTCAAAGCTCATTAAATTTTGTTTGACAGAAATGATGCTATTTTTCATGATCATGTATTATTATACATCAATTAGTTAGATTCTTTGGAATCTAGCGAAAGTAGATTAAACTGGCCTGCTGATATGAGATTGATGTAGTGCGAAACTTACGTCATATTGCCACAATGTTGTTGGTGGCTGTATGCATTTGAAGCCCGTTGCAGATCATCGTTTTGTGCATTCCACCCTTAGTCATTGCCTTTTCTGTGTGTATATGCTCATTATTTCAATTGCTTGGACAGTAACTTTTCTTTTCGTATGCTTCTTGTGACGCAATATACATACAAATTATAAACAGCCTTTTGGACAAAAATGTACTATATCGTCTGGCCGCAATATTATTGTGAGGTGCCTTTTCTGTACAACAAGATGGGTTATCCTGGAGACATGCTAAGGGTTCTTCAAAAATATATAGTTGCCCGAAAGAATTCTTTGAAAATACATTTACCGAGCGCATCATTTCTGCACTGGAGATCCTGACGTTACCTTGAAAATGCATTTACCGAGCGCATCATTTAAATGCTGATGTTATCATGTTGTGAAGGTTCACTGGGAAAGAATGCTGCACCAGAAAGTAAAACACGCAGATCGATCAAAATTCAGAGGACCGGCCAAATAAATAAATGAAAATACTGAATTCAGTATAGCTGATGAAGTTACTTGTAGAGGTATGTCGCAATGCCAAGAATGATGCAGATCAAAATGATATCAATTGTGAAATTCCTGGTCGATCGAAACTGCTCGAAACAAAACTCACAAGCGTCAGTAGAGCTAAGAACATTTCCCCGCAAATGTGAAAAACTTCTGTCAACTATACCAGTTACAGCATTCATCAACAACATAATAAGCAAGCCACCTGGTTGACAGTTTGTTTTAGTCTGACGTTAGTCATCCTTATCTCTAAATTAGCTTTATCCACCTGCACAAAAAATCACGCACATCATTTAACCTCAAAGGTAAGAGGATACTGTTTATTTCTTTTTGGATAATAAAACAAGAGATAACATTTTTTTTTTCTTTAGGGATGAAACTAGCAAATATGTCCGTGCGTTGCAACGGAACGTACAACTTATGCAGTTATAAAAATAACTTTCATACTTTAGATTAGTCTTGTGTGTTCCAGTTCATTTTATAATATCTGATTGCATACTTAAATAACTCGTTTAGGAACTGATGGCTTCGACATTTATCCAATGATCATGCGTTTCAATTTCTCTTGGACTTGGACACTGAGGCCGGACTTTCATGCCCCTTCTGTTTGCGTGCTACACTTACTCGTATTTGCACGAGAGATTTGAAGATTTTAGTCAGTGATCACATTATACACTCTAATTTACAATCACACAATACTCTAGTTCATATAGAGAATGAGAAACTACCTAAACATGTTTTGTTTTAATATTACATATGGATATATCACATATATGTGCTAGCGTGGTAGTAGCTCATCTATATGTATGCATATATAAAATTAAAAATAGAAAAAAAATCAAGGATATTTTTTTATTAGAAAGGATTGTATATTAAGAGGAAGAAAAGAAAGAGTGACTGTTTGGTTTTGGCTAGCTGGCCGTAGCTACAAAGCAAAGCTAAAAAATGGGGGGAAAAAAGAAAAAAGGTACCGTAGACTATCTTATATTTTTGCATTTAGATTAAGATTCCTATTCCGGTTACTCGGAGTTGGATAGCTAATTGGATTAAGATTTCTAGTTATCTATTTTATTACATTTTTCCTATTTAGATTAAGATTCATATTCACCCAAAATCGGAGAGATCTAATTGAATTAGAATTCCTATAGTTATATAAAGAGAAAAACTATATGTGGTTTTTCACATTCACAAAGTTAGTTAAGGGATGGCCAGACAAAAAAAAAAAGTAGAGGAAAATTTTGCCTCTTTATTATTAGGGATAGAAAATAAAACAAGAGGATAACAGTTAACAGGTGCTAAGCAGATACTAGACGCTAACCTTGGTGTCAATCTCATCCATGAGAGGGACCTGCCTATTCAGTTCCTGCAGGGCTACATGGACAATATGTTAACGTAACCCAATGCAACCAGAGAAGAAGTTAGCAGCTTGCATTTACGACAGAACTAACCTCGTTCATGTCCTCGGCCAGATTCTTGAGCGTGTCCAGACCTTGAGAGATGAAGTCCAGCCCTTCATCCTGCACATCCCATCTGAATTCTGATGACAAGTTGCTATGGATGTTTCATGGTCAGAACTCAGAAGAAGAAATGGCAGTCTCCGCGGCAAGGAAAGGAAGACCTGCCTGCTTGATTCGCCGCATCTCGTACTCTCTCCTGAACTTCTCTGACTCGTCAGTTGTGTGGAAGTACCCTTCTTCTAATCTTTCAGCTGAATTTGGATCCAGAATAACGATGAACAATGTCAGTTTGACCTTGTTTGCACTTTGCACAGCCAAATCCCCAAGTTCGCAAGATGAATTGAGCTGTCGGTTCACAGTTCACTACGATACGATCAGCAAAAGATGAATTAACCTGAATAATCATCCAACTTGATCCCTGGTCGAGCCTTCCAGTTCCAGCCGGCGTCCTGGTCTGTGGCGTTGCTGTCGTGGCTGTCGGGGATGGCCTGGATCCTGTGGGGCAGCGCAGCCACCAGATCAGCCCGCAACACCTTCTCCTCCGGCGAGAGCCCTTTCACCTTCTTGGCGATTATCTTCTGGAGCTTGACCACCTCCTCCAGGAGCCGCGCCTTGCTCCGCCGCACGTCGGCGTTCAGGGTCACCGAGGCCGCCCGGTTCTTCTCCTTCGCGACCCTCGCCGATTTCTGAACGTGAACGGAGTCACCAGACATGAGTGGCCATGCATTGTTTCAGTAGCGGCCAACCACCTGTAACTGTAACTGTAAGGCAGCCAAGGGCGAGAGGAAGATCACACGGGAAGGAGAAGGAGACCTCGATGGCGGCGTCGATCTCGGCGTCCACGGCAGCGTACATGCGCGAGAAGGGGTCACCGTCGTTCCGGTGCTTGTCGGCGTCGTACCGGTCGTACTTCTTGCAGATGGCGTCCACCCGTGTGAGCACGTCGATCATGCTCATCTTGCCCGCCTACCAAGCTCCCCTACCCGACCACGAGAAGATCACCGCCGTACCGCAATACTGCCAAGGGCCAGAAGCGTTTGTCGCTCGTTGGACCCCTCGCCGCCGCAGCGGTGGTGTCAGTTTGGACAGCGAATGCGCCGGAGAGGAGCAAGAATCGGAGAGGCTGCAAGATGATCGATGGTTAAGGATGTCTGGTTGGCAGGTAACTTCAGCTGATTGCCCCGATTCTTCCGGGTTTCAGTTAATCATCAACGCGTGTTCATTCCCTTGGCCTGCTCCATTTTTAGAAAAGGCTGAGCATCGCCATGGCTGGAGCTCGTTCACTCGTTCCTGCAAAAAGCCATTCCTGCGACGAGCAAGTCGGCATCGAAAACAAGGCCCTCTAAAAAGAATATCCATGGGTTCGATCCCCCCAGCTCAAAGACATTAGCAAGACTTTGATAGGTTGGAATAATGATGACTGAGGAATGAGATTCTGCTAGCGCTCAATATTTCTGTGCAGTGCGGCGCATGAACTGCAACTGTATAATAAAACTCACATGAAGCACACATTTGTGTTACTTGTACATGAACCATAGGCTTTGATCAGATCATTGGCCGGATCAGTCATCAAATGAATGGTAAAGAAATCAAGCATGACAAGATGAGACAATCTCACCTAGAAGCCATACACACAATCACAGTGTGCTAAGTAGAAACAATTAAGTTGAAGCAAGAGAAAAAGGCACAAAAAGCAGGCAACAAAAGAAAAAAAAGTAATAAAAAGCAAGCAACAAGAGACCAACCATTCTAGACCAAAATAAGTTCATGCTCCCATGTTCACTTGCATTGAAAATTAACAAAGGAGGTTCAACAACAAGCAGGGATTTTTGACTAGCAGTTTCTTAGGAATGGTACTGCTCTGCTGCTTCAGATAAGTATTCCAGCATGAAACTTAAACTAGAACTTAAATTATAAAGTGCGCTAAAACTGGTAAGATGCTAATAAAGACTGTTGATTCAACTAATGAACTACACTTGGATTGATCGCTTTCCCACGGTGTTTCAGGCCTGTTTGAAAGCTAGCTTCTTCTTTGGCCTCATCTGAAAAAAAGGGAAAACGTTGGAAATAAGACATCCGGTGAAGAATGAAGAGAAATTCAGGACAACATGCATGAGCTGCCAGCAATTGAGATTCATTTAGTACATTTATGGAAAAACAGCTCTAGAATGGAAGTATCAGTTACTATGCTATGTACAAATCTGAATTGCAGAAGACAAGATTAAAAATTCAACAGTGCTCAAAGCAACCTTAGATATAACACAATGAAGCCGACTTATGAGAACTCCTGACAAAGACCAACAGATCATGAGCAATGTGATCGATGACAAAAGCCAAGAACATGGAAATTAATATAAAAGCAGGATTAAGATCCTGAACGACAGTTTGCTACAGTCATACGTAGCACTACAATGATTGGGTAAAAGAAGGCAAGCTTTTTCTTTGATCTCAACTAAAAAGGAGTATTCTTTGAAATATATTATAAGGGATTTAACAGTGAGAAAAACATCCGCTTTTAATTTCTGCAATGTTAATGGCCGGGAATAACTGAAATTCAGAAAGAACACATTTGTTGCAGAGCTTGTCCTTGGATGGAGGGTTCATGATTCATATCAGGAACAGATGCATGCACAACAGCAATCGACACTCAAAAGAAGACATAATTGACTTGTAATCTAAGCACTCATAAGTGATACTAACATGAAACTAAAACAGTAAGTAGCAGTAAGCCAGTAATTAGTAGCTCCAGTAACGATAGCATTAAGAGCAACACTGAACATGAAAGGGTGACATTCACAAAAAAAAAAAGAAAGGGTGACACTGCATTCATGGATATATAAATAATCGAATCCAAGAACATGAACAATGATACTATTTTACATACAAACACACTCAGATGAACATGTGGAAAAAGATTAAAGCATTTTCACCTCGTTGCAGTGGCCACACTTCTTCTTGCGGCAGTTGTTGGCCCTGATGGAATTGCGCGCGTAGCACCTGCAGGCATCCACCACGGTGAGTGACTCTGATGGCGAACAATCGAACTGACAGCTTAGGATTTGAGATGGCTAGCTAGGGGATTAGTCATACTCGCGGCAGATCATCTTGTACTGTCGGTATTTGAGCGCGAGCTGGAGGAGGTTGGGGTCGACCTTCGGGGGGTAGCAGCCACCCTTGCCGCCGCCGTTGAGGCGGAGCACCAGGTGCAGCGTGCACTCCTTGCGGATGCTGTAGTCGGCCAGGGTGCGCTCGTCCTCCAGCTGCTTCCCGGCGAAGATGAGCCGCTGCTGGTCCGGCGCGATGCCTGCAGAGCACAAGAAAACACAACAAAGTAAAAACAGGAAATTATGAAGGAATCAGATGATGGAATCAGAAACAAGGGGCCTTTTCGAATCGAGTTTAGTGATGAAGAACAAAGAGGAGCCACATCCGACACTGGCCGCTTGCCGGATTCAACCAAAATTGAGCTCGCTCACAAGAAAGTACGCAAGAAGAAAGCCCACTCAAAACCCTCTCCTCTTCTCCCCGGATCCAAAAAAGGTGCCTTTTTTACGCATCACCCAGGTCGATCTGCTCTGTTTCAGAGCAGGGCCGTCCAACACTACAAGAATCGAGCACTCAGCATACAATGCTCCCACTGATCGAACCACAACAAGTCAACAACATGGCCGGCGGCTAAGCCAAACTGAAGGTAAAAGGAAGCGCCTTCAAGAAGCTCGCACCACCATACGGCCGGAGCAGGGGAGCAGCAAGTAACAGGGGCACGCGCCGGTGACTGACCAGCCGGCAAGCAGCAACAGACGATGGAGAAGGAGGTGACGAACGGAGAGCTAGCTGCTAGCTAGCCACACGCGTCGGTCCGCACGCACACACGCAAACTAACCTTCCTTGTCCTGGATCTTGGCCTTGATGTTGGCGACGGTGTCGCTGCTCTCGACCTCGAAAGTAGCCGTCTTCCCCGTCAGTGTCTTCACGAAGATCTGCATCTCGCCGATGGTCGGAGATTGCTCACCGGAGCCCGGAGGAGTGGGGTTTTGGGGGAGTGGGTGGGGTGGCGGAGTTGCCTGTGTGGCGCCGTGGACGTGGTGCGGCTTTATAGCAAAGCAGTGGACAGGGCACGGTCCGGTTGCTCGTTGGCAAATGGGTTCCCGGCCCATGTCAATATGTCATGCATTACACAACCGTCATTTATTTCCTATGAAAAAAATACAGCAGCCATTAGCCATTCAATTGGAAGCGAAAAGTCTTTCAAATTCCTTGAATATAAACTTGATGGAAGCGGCTAAACCACATTATGGTTGTTCGGTGCAATTTCAAAATAAGGCCACATGTATAAGAAAAAAATATATAAAGTTGCCTCATAAGCAATTTCTTTTATTTATCATATCATTAAGAATAAAATGCATTGGCAGGCTATAAACCTGTAAATTGGCGTCACTTAAGTTCATCAACTCAAAATGTATATTTCTAAGTATACAAAGAAACTATTTAAGTTACTAACTGCAGATCCATATCAGAAGGACGACCATACAAGAACATACACGATAGAGATACACACAGTCAACGTGCCATTATGTCAAGTATACTTGAGCTTATATAGATTAGACAATTATGCTACATCAACGCTAGAGATTACAAAGACAGTGGATTTTTTGATCAGAGGCTATTCCCCAATCGCCATTGTAATGATCGGTGGTGGGATTCCTTGGGGGTGGCTGTAGTTTACAAAACAAGAGCCATGAGCGAATGAGGTGAGAGGGTGACGGTAAATGTAAGTGTACCATGGACAAAACCTACCTAAGAGCATGTCCATCAGATTAAGGATATCCAATCCCTAGCTAAATGGGATTGAGAAAACAAACTTTTTAAGTATAGGGAAATTGTGCTCCAGCAGATTCAGGAAGGGGATTGAGGAAAAAAAAGTTGCTTGCTCTCCACTATTTGAGGGATTGAGGGGAAATTTTGCGGGATTGAGAAAAAAAATTGAGAAAGGAGATTGACAAAAGGGGATCTGCTAGAGCAGTTTTTGTCATCTCATTCCGTTCAGTTTTTAGGAAAAGATGATTGTTTTTCTCAATCTGGGGGAGTTGATCTAACCACATATAAATTGAGGGACCAAACATCCTTGGGATGAAATGTAAGTCTTGTTTTATAAACCATAAGTCATAAGACAATTTTATAAGCTTTACTTGATCCAAACATATATGCATGACTTTTTTTATTCCTTTTTTACAAAACATATTATAAACATATATACTTATGTACATGCACACACTAACCCATTACCCACACCAACACACACACAAAAGCATGACATATGTACTTTATGCCCTTAGTGAAAAATGCAATTTGAGAAAATCTCAGATAGATTAGTAGGAGAAGAAATATGACCTCCATATATACAATTATTGAGGTTTGTTGGATGTGCTTAGTAAAAGTACTCTATTTTTTAATGTCATATTAGGTTTGTCCTAAGTCAAACATTTCTTTTTTACTTTGACTATCAATTTTAAAAATCCATATAGTTTCACGACATGTGAATCATATAGTATGAAAGTATTTGTCATAGTAAAGCTAAAAACATAAATCTTATGTTGTTAACCTCTACAAATGGTTTAAAATTATAATGGTCAAATATATAAATATTTGACTTAGAACAAACTTAATACGATAGGTGAAAAAAACGTCGTGAGTACATGCATGCACATATAGCAAACATGGATTTTATGGAGCAAAAGCACATAAAAATTATCTAGAAACACATTCTATGTAGGATAAATTCTAAATGATAGAATTGGAGTACTCTTGAGATGGAGTGATGTAACACCCCGGGTGTTATAGTTGCTAATTAATCTGCCATGTCATCATAATGCATCGCAAAGCATCCATGATTAGGTCAACCTCGTTATGCATCAACTAAAACGAGTTTACTTATCTAGATTGGATGTGCTTCTCCGTGGTGTGATCCGAACCGAAAACCCTATTTTCGAATGCCACCGCAAATACTTAGTTCATGCCCTGCGTAATTTGAGGTGGGTGACTGTGTTACACACTAGTGTCAAGTGTAGGGTATGAGCTCAAGTGCAACACATAAAATAAAGCTCCAAGTTTGAGTTTGAGTTGGAGTCCAAAAACTTGTCACGAGTTTTCTGATTTGAATTTAAATTCAAATTGGGGAAATGTTAAAAGAATTTCAAAAGCTAAATTGGTCAACCAAGAGTGGCATTTGGTCAACCATGTCATGCTGGTCTAAATGATGCCCTTGGATGATGGTTTGATCATTAAGTAATCACTAATTAAGGTAGCAACCAATTCCAATTGAAAATTCCTCTGAAAATCCTAAATTTTAAAACCCTGTTTTACCCCTTTTGAAATAATTCAAAATCTAAGCAAAATTTGGGAAAAAGTTTAAAACCAAGTTTGTAGAACTTTTCAAGGGCTCAACTTTGGTGTTTTGAGTTTTCAAAGTTTTGGTGTAAAATGTGGAGCATTTTGAAAATAATCAAATTTCAGATTTGACTCATTTTTTTCCTCAAACTAAAATTTCAAAATGGAGGCAGAATTTGAAAATGTTTTGAACAGAAAAGTTGTAGGTCTTATCTAGATGTACAACTTTGGTGTTTGGAGATTTTGAAGTTTCAATATAAAATCCAAAGTAATTTCTAAATTACCAAATTTCTAAAAAGTGTCCCCTTTTGAATTTAAACTCAAATTTCAAAATCCAGTTAGAATTTGAAAAAGTGTTCAATACAAAACTTGTAGACCTTGAAATTCTGAAGATTTCATATCTTGGGAATTTTTCAAGTTGTTACATGAATTTGAAAGTAATTTGAGAAATCAGTTTAAATTACAAAGTTTGGGGGGGACAACTACAGTGACCGGCCAATCGCCGACGACCACCGCGCGGTATGGTCGCCGGCCGACCACCGTGGCCTTCAGCCAGCTTCTAGGCGCGCCCTCGGCCGCCAGCGTGATGACGCGAGCCTTCCCGCGCTGTTGCCGCGACCGCTGCCTACATATATGACCGGGTCACCGTGAAGCATTTTTCTTCTTCCCTGTTTTCGCCACCGCCGCCGCACAGCTCCGCCGCTCGCCGCTGCCGCTGCCAAGCCGCCTCCGGCCACGCAAACCGCACCAACAGGATCGCCTCACCCTCGCGCATCTCGTGAGCCACCTGAGTTAACCGTTTTCGCACCCGAGCCTCCGCCTCGCTCGTTTCCGTGCCCAACCCCGGCCGGAGCACCGCCACCTTCGCCTCACCGTGGCCAGACCATTCCGGTCTCTCTCTGTCATCCCCAAGAGCGACATCGTCACTGCTGTGAGCTCATGATTCTTTTCCTCGTGCTAATTCAGTCGCTACCGCGTTATAGCGTCGGGTCATCGGGCACCGCGGCCGTCGAGTCGCCATAGCCGTTGGGAAGGGTGCAGGGGGAGGTGAGCTTATGTGTTTAGGGTCACAATGGGTTTGCTAGGGTGTGTAGATGCTATAAAGCCGCTCGGTTGATCGACCGATGCCTTATCACCGGCCGGCCACCGCGCGGGCATCACCGAGCGCGCGGGAGTGAGCGAGAGAGAGGGAGGTGAGGGATGACAGGCGGGGCCGGGCTGTTAGTGTGAGAAAGGGAGAGAGGGCCGAGCACGCGGGCGCGTGCTACTAGGCCGCTCGGCTGGGCCAGACTGGAGGGAGAGAAGGGAATCGGCCCGAGTTCGATTTTGTTTTTCTTTTTCAAAATTATGAATAGTAATGCTATTTGTTTATTTCATTAAAAATTGTGTAGAGCTCCAAAATTCATGAAAATTTTTGTGTAAGCTTTTCAATGTGTAAACTACCTAGGAAAAATGTTAAATCCTAGATTTGATTACTTTGTGCAGTAGATTTAATTAGTTTCATTAAATATTAAATGCAACTTCCATGAATTTTAATAATTAATTTATTAATCCAAAAATCATGAAATTTATTGTGACACTGTTTTAGGTCATGTACAATCCATGGAAAAAGTTTAAACTTGTTTAGATAAAGTATGATCAACTATTAATTATGCCCTAATTATTTAAATAGTAAATAAATGTTAAATTGATAACTTTAAGTGTTGTGTGCCCTTTTGATTGAGTGATGTCCTTCGGTCACTACTCTTGGGTGATCTTTGGCACCTTAATTTCATGTTTGAGCTCGTTAGTAACTTACTTAGTGATAAAAGCTGGTATCGCTGGAGTTATCGCTACTAGTTAGTAGGTTTTACCGTTTTGCGACCGTACCGCAAAGGAAAGTTGTACTCAAGTCATAAATCATGGCATATCATCAAGCATCATGTTTATCATCGAGCATCATGTTGAAGCATGTTATGTACTCGTGTAGTTCCCGCTTTCGAAGAAGTTGAAGTTGCCGAGCAAGCCTCTGGAGAAGAGTTGTCGTCGGTGGGTTCTGGACCAGAAGTTGGAGTCCTCAGTCTGAGTCAGTCGTCATGTCAGAGCAAGGCAAGCCCCAGTGCATTTAAACCCTACCTTGATATTTATAAGACTTTATTATTTATACTAAGATTTACTGCATTAAGTACTTAGGAGTTGAGTGATAACCCAATTGCTGCATTATCATTCTTGATTATTGCGATATCACCCTTGATACCTGTTTTACTGAAAATGCGTAGTATGCTTCGCTATGCTTACTGAATTAAGCTTTTTAAATGAGTGTTTATGTAGCCATGACGACATACTTAATGAATATTGAAATATGAGAATGAACTTGTAAGATCGGGCGGGTGGTTTGGCCACTGCTAACTTGCATTGGGAGAGGAGTCTCAATGTATTGTTTCCGCCTTATCTGTTAAGGACCGTACGTTGTTGGCCCTCGCGTCATGGAGTTTTTATTAGTACTAGCCATATGCCCATGTCGGGTAAGCCTTACTTCGGCTAGTCCATTACGAGAACGTCTAACCTCGCACTGGGAGTGGAGAGATGGCGAGAGTAGCGTGTACCCTCGGGGCTAGAATTGGGCCGGGTTCGAGGAGTACTGTGCTCTCGGGTAGCGATGGACACGTTCTGGTTTTGGGTTACTCGGGTAAGAGTTGATATATGCGAGATTCGGTTCTATATATGTCGTGTGGTTAGGAATCCCCAGCTGGGTAAATGAAGCAGTTCGAATCGTCGTTGCTCTACGAGAAAGGAGTCTTGGCCTTGCACCAACATCGTAGTTAAGAATTGGAATTGAAAGAAAGAATGAGAGGTTTTGATGATAATTATCTTTGATCTAGATTAGGATCACCTAGAATTGGTTAATGAACCATCAATGGTAAAACTAAAACATTGAAAGTAAGGACTCACCTTAGTAAGCTTATCTGCAAAAGAAAATTTGATTCTTGAATACCCGTACCTTGATTCCCTAAAGCTAGCATGCCCTTAGAGTTTGTGTCTAAGTCGGGTAAGTCTTGTTGAGTACTCTCGTACTCAGGGTTTGTTGAACCCCTTGTTGCAGGTGCGGTTCATGAACAAGTCTGCTTTGAGCCTTGTTGCTGACCGTTGTGGCTGAAGAAAGTGACGACGAGTAGACTGTGTGGCCTTTGGGCAAGGCATCTCGCTTGTGTGATGTAATAAAGTTACTACCGATACTTCTCTACTACTGGTTTGTAATAATGCTACATAAGGTTTAAGGTTTGAAAACTGGTTTGTAAACTTAAGTTATTATAAGACTTCCGCTACTTTACTCTGTTGAATATTTTGAATAAATTGTTGTAATATTGCAATACTCCTGTGATTGGATCCTGTTCGGAGGAAAGCAGGCCTTTTAAGTTATGAGAAACATAAGTACGGCTGTCAGAGGTCATTATGACGATGACGGGTACATGTGGGCCATCATAATTAGGAGGTTCTGTGACAAGTGAGTAATTTTTTAAGAGTAGGGGACACTATGTATTAAACCGTGTACAATGCTCCTACCGCGTATAGGTTCTTATCGGCAGCTATACTTGGCCATGCAGCCCGAGGCCCGGTGGCCCGGCCCATGGCCCGGCGTTTTGGCAACTTCTTGATTGCTTTTACTCTATTTGTGCAACTTCTTTAGGAAGCACCTCATAGAGAAGCTGTACTAAACAGGATTATACTGGTCTGTTTTCCGCGACGTCTCTTGCAGAACAACTACGAGCTAACATCCTCGTTATAAGAGCAAGTATAATAAGAGACTGTAAGCTGGCTAAATATTGAGGTGGAGGAGAGAGGAGAGGAGAGAGAAGAGAAGCGGGCTGTAAGCTTACAACCGGCTTGAGCACAAGAGCCAAAAAAATCTGTGTGAGAGACAAGTGAACCATGTATTAATGATAAAAGCTAACTATTATATGATCAGGCTAAAAGAAGATTGTAAAGAATCTTACAGCTAGCGAGCTGACTGTATTATTAGCCTGAGCTCTGAGCGTCTCGTGAGGAGCTTCTTTCACACCCTCCACCTAGCCTTGCGGTCCCGTGCCCACTTTGAACGCCTCCTTGCATTTTCCACATGGGGAGGGGAGCACCCCCTAGTATCCGACGGAGTGGGAGCATCGGGCCACCACATTGGGGAGTTGAGCACGAATCACAAAATGCGTGGGGCAGTAGGAGCACGACTAACAGTGTGTTTTGGACGGTGAGAGATAAGGGGTGGGCGCACAACACATCTTACAATAACGAAATCCGCCCCATCGCCGCGTGCTTATTCTCTTGCCACGTGTTTAGCTAAAAATACGTCCCTCTCCTCCGCCCTCTCTCCCCATGTGGCTCTCCCCAGTCCACCTCAACTCTCTCTCTCCCTCACGATGGGGCGGCGCGGTCATGGGGCGAAGGCGCTCATGGCGCGGGCAACAACGGTCTTCGGCTCACCATCTCCCGTGAAGCTTCCATGATGTTCGTGGCCTATCCAGCCTCCACTCTGCTACCGATAAAGGGGGATGCAGCCCCTCCCTCGTACAGAAAGAGGGCAAAACAAATGCTCAGGCCGTCTGTCACCCACGGCTCCCGTGCTGCGCTTCCGCTCCCGGCGAGCACGGGCTGCGGGGCAGACCCGCCGCCCTCCGCTTCTCCCTTCATTTCTCCCTCGCGCCTCCCCCTGCCTCCAGCGCCTGCTCCGCCCCTCCCTCATGTCGCACTTTTCTCCGCTCGGCGTCCTGTATGCCCAAGGTCAGGCGGCGTCCTCCCTTCCTCCCCAGGCGGCAGTAGGCACGAGGCGGCGGTGTGCACACTCCACGAGCGGCGCGCCGGCGCTGCCGGCACCTTCCTCTCTCTCTCTCTCTCATGACATGGCGCCGCACCGGCCGGCCCCGACCGCAGCGGCCTCCTCACGCTATGCGTGGCCGTCGACCCCGGTCGTGGGCACCCCCGGTACAGCAACACGTGGTGCGGCGCGGGCGAGGTGAGCGCGCGGGCACGGGTCCCCGCTGCCTGGACCCAGCTGGCCGCTTGGCCACCGTGGGCGCGGGCGGCCCCGGCCGCAGCTCCCACAAGTGCCAGGGTATTTGGGTCCACCGCGCCATGCACCCCCGCCCACCCGGCACCGGGGTCGCCGGACCAGCAGGCGCCACCACGACTGCGCGCCGGAGACGTCGCCATGCCCGCGCCCACCGCACGCGCCACCACTGCCCGCGCTCGATGGCAGCGCCCATGCCCACGCACTGGCTAGCAGCGTCGGGGACACTGCGTGGGAGTAGCACCGGTGGCAGCCCACCCGCCCGCGCCGGGGTCGCCAGGCTCGCTCGCGCCGGGGTCGACGGGGTCATCGCCCGCGTCATGCCGGGTCGGGGTCGCCTGCTGCTGGGGCCCATAGCCGCGCGCAACGCGAGCAGGCCGCCACGATTGGGCCTGGCACAACGCCGCCATCTTGGGAGGGAGATAGATAGAGGGCTGGCGCCTGGAGCTCCGTCTCCCTCCATCTCTCTCTCTCTCTCGGCAGAACGGACGGGATGACGACGATGCCGTTTGCCGCCTCCTAAGCCGCGCCTAGCACTGCCGCAGACCCGCACCCCTGGCCGCTGGAGATACTGCCATCGGCGCTGCGCCCTGCTCTTCTCCCTTCACTCTGTTCCCTCTCTCTTTCTCTGTCCGGGCTCTGCCGGACGAAGAGGATGAAGATGAGGATGACCGAGTCTGACTGAACGGAAGCCAGTACCCAGCGCCCAACCACGTCACTCGGCCCAATAGGAGCAGGCCATCTCGCCCTGTGGACCCCACACGTCATTGGCTGTGCTCTCCCCACTCGCATCCATAGACCCGGTGCGCATGAACCAAGAGAGAGACCGAGCGGTCCATAGTACAGTGCAAGAGCCGGTCCATGAAATAGTGCAGCAGGCCGAGCCCACAGCCCTGGCCCACGCGCCAGGCAGAAGAAAATTGGTAGGCGCACTCGGAAATCGTACACAGGACATTAAAGCAAGCCCTTTCTCATTCTAGAAAAAAATTTCAGAAAAATTCTAAATAAACTAGAGGCAGCCTAGAATCTACCCAAACCTTTCCCACTCCTTTTCCATCATCTAAAAATCTAGATTAATTTTCAAATTCATTTCCATTCGCGTTTTTGCTGATAAACTTAGGAAATTTATATCTTATACATTTTAACTCTGAATCCCGTAATGCTTTCACAAAAATCTTCAAAAATAAAACAAAATAGACAACACGATATTTCATACTCCCTCGGCTCCCTAAATATTTGTCTAAATATTTATCTTTTTGGTTTCCATACATGCAACAATATTTATATCTACATATAAAATTATTAGGAAAATAACTTCAGAACAACTATCTAATGATAACAATTAAATATCATAAATGTTAATACTTTTTAATAAAAAATTATTCAAAGTTATTTCTCGGTGAGAACAACATACACAAAAAGGGACGGACGGAGTACCAAATAAGCATCTTACGTAAAATCTCTACAGCACAACCATCGTTACACTCATCGCACCACATAAATACAGTTAACACATTTGAAACTCTAAATATCGTTAGTATGTTCCAAAGATATAATCAAAATAGTTAGTCCACGCATCAATGCTGGCCACACCAGGCTGTCGCGTGGCAAAGCCGCGCGTACTTTCCAGTTGTAGATATGCATACAACGCCCAATAGTCTATCGACATGTGTACTCGTGGCCCACTAGACGCCGGCCCATTATCTCCGTGGAAGGCTAATGAGCCGAGGCAACACTAGTCTATGCGAAGGCGCATGCAGCAAGCTGATGAGCAGAGCCTATCGAGGACGAGGACACGCGTCATCAATTGGGTGTCGCACAGGACTGTTTTGCGATGCCGTCACATAGGGCACGTACAACGGCGTCTCTTTTCCCGTCTCTACGTTGCTATTTTTACAAAAGCACCCCTGTTTGGCTTGGAGACGATCGTCCCGTCGTCTCGTGGGGCGACGGCAAGGGCCCGTGCTCCGAGGCCCAACCGCCCGCTCGAGCAGCGCTGTAGGAGTCGTCGACGGCGGACGTGGATCACGTGCGGGCGCATGCGGAATCCAAAATTGGCGTGCGAGGTCGAGCTCCGCCACGATGTGGGCTGCGCAGCGACCTCCACCCCGGCCGCCGCGAGCCGCGTTGCAGGATGCGCCTGACGACCTCCGCCCCGGTCGCGAGCCGCGCCACATGCTGCGAGCGACGTAGGCGAGCTCCGCCGCGGGCTGCTCATGGGAGAGGTCCGCCCCGGCCACCGCGAGCTGCACGGGCGAGCTCAACCCCGCCTGCCGCAAGCCGCGCAGGCGATCTCTCATCTCCGCCCCTGCCTCCGCCAGTCCGCCTGTTGATTCTTGCTAGCTTTGTCTTGCGAGTCTACGTTCTGTTGGGGTTTGAACACAGCTCCTGCTCATAGTAGTAGTTCATAGATAGTTGGATACTACTATATTCAGATTCTGCATCTAGCTGATGCTTTACTGCCTGATGCTGCATCTCATATCTTTGATGGGGGGTCCAATCTGATTCATAATCCAGCACCTAGCTGTATATATAGTGCAACTTTCACATATTAATTTCAAATTGGAATGCTAAATTTCACTTGCCATTGTAGAGAACACACTGATGCAATTGATTTCGGTTAACAAGTATGTTGTAATGCATTATTGCTACTTAATGTCACCTGACGCGTTTCAGTTTGGTTTGGGCCAACTTGTTTTTGGTTCAGATTTGCAACACAAAGGTACACAGAATGATATTCATAATTGATCTTGACTACAAGCACAACATTAAACAGCTTGCAGACGATTCCCTATCTATGGGTTGTACGACTTGCCTTTTTAGCTATTTCTACGTCTAATTCGAACCTCTTGAAGAAGACCCCTCGTCTATGGGTTGTACCTGCCTAAAAAAGTTTTTCCTGTCCTCGAGTGCTTCCCGGTGGTGGCTTGCCTCCACTCTGCTAGTTCCTCCCACCGAGCGCCCTCCCATTGATGAGCGTCACCTCGCCCTGCCGGTTGCCTCCCTGTCGCCTCCCTTGTTGATGAGAGCTCCCCCCGCTGAGCGCCATCCATTCCCACCAATAGCGCCAAGGCACTGTGTGGTTGCCTCCACACCGGTGAGCCGTGAGGTTTTGCCCTTGACCACCGTGAGCGCCATCGGATCGACGTGGCGCCTGCGGACTAGAGCTATTGCCACTAGTAGACATATGGTCTCTAGTCTCGGTTGGGAACAGGCTTTAGTTCCGGTTTCCCAACCGGAACTACGAATCCAGTATTAAAGGGCATGAATTTTTAGTCCCGGTTGAATGGAACTTGGACTAAAGGTCCTTCGAGGATAAACAAATAATGCCTCCCACCTCTGTGCCTCGCGAGGGATTGATTCGAACTCAAGACCTCATGCATTGCCTTGCGCGTACCTTTCCACCCCACCTACATAGCACATGTGACTTTGGATGAAATGCTTTCCTTTTGAACTAACCCGTCGGAGGACTTTTTGTTCGGGTTGGTAACACCAACCGAGACTAAAAGGACCTTTAATCCGGATTGATAACATCAACCAGGACTAAAGGGTCTTCTTTAAGTCGTGGTTGGTGTTATGAACCGGGCCCTTTAGTCCGGGTGGTGTTACCAACCATGAAAGGTCCTCTGACACACAAGAAACTTGGACCCAGAACTAATGCTCATATTAGTCTGGGGTCTAATTCTAATCGAGACTAATGTGCTGAACCAAAAGTCTTCTCTCTGCTGGTGTGCCCTTGACCACCGCATGTGCCACATGCTGGAGCCCCCATTGACCACCACGTGTGCCACCCCACATCCGCGCACGAGCCCTTGACCACCACCTGTGCCTCCCCCAGTCCCCACATCCCGCACGCTCTTGGCGCCCTTGGCCTTCACCAAGCAGGAGCCCTGTTGCTCGCCCTAGATTGGAAGAAGCGGGAACAAAGGCCACACTAGCTTTTCTAAACAGGCCAGCATATTGTCACTTTAAGCATCTATATGCATTGTACATGTCCTAACTCGCTCACAAATTAAATTGCTGATGCATGCATCCCTTTTTAGTGAAATTGGTTCTCTTAATTTCAGTATCTTAGATTTATTTGTCCTTACCTTCTATGAGGTTATAAGAATATTCCTATACGAACTGGTAAGGGCCCAGTTCTATTTGGTTGAGGTTATAAGAATATTCCTATACGAACTCTTGGCCCAGTTCTATTTGGTTGAAACTTTTGTGGTTGCTGGTAAAAGCCTACTTTTGAAAAGCTGGAGAAGCTAACATTATTGATATCTTCTGGATGAACAACGAAATGTGTAATGTCCATCAACAATATCTTTAGTAGCCAACAAAAGTCAAACCAGACAAGCTTCAAGCTTTAATAAAATATAAAATAAGCCTCATATTTTCCTAGATTATATTTTAGAATTTAGCGACGTTGCTCTTTCAGTGGACGTGCCAGTCGATATCGAAGCACCTGTGATAATTACGCCAATATCAAGGTCTGCTGGCTCAGACTTTTAGAGGTGCTTTCGTGTAGGGAAAGGATATGTCATAAGTTTATAAAGATGAGTGTGTATGCACCACAAAAAAAAGTAAAAAAAAATAAAAAAACAACTTTGGCAGCCAGAAGCCAACCTTTCACAAGTTGGCTTGCTTCTGTCCTCTAGGAGGCAACAATTAACTTACAAAGGAGCCTAAACCAGACACAAGAGTTGGAATGTCATGACCGAGTGACAACTTATTATTCTTGGCAAAGAAAAACGACACTTGTATGACAACTGGTTCAACTAACGCTTAACACAGGTAAATCATCAGAGTCGGTCACGTTTCCTTCATTCCCTCTTGGCATCCAGTTTCTTCTTTGCCCTCAGCTGAAGTGAAACGTTGAATAATTAAACGTTAGATCAAAGAGTGGATAAATAGTTGATTACAAGATCAATCTGGAAAAAGTATGAGCTTAGTAATTCAAAGTAAATAACTACATATTGGTGGTAAAATTAACTTTTCTAGAATGGGAGAAGAATGACTTTACAGTTACTAGCATGCATGTACAACACACAAAAGCCAATGACCTCAGTAATTCAGATATTTAAAACAAAACCATGGAGAATTAACACCATTTAATTTAATGACAGGAAAATAATGTTTTTGTTTGGTTTGTTGTCAGCCAATCAATAAATAATTAGTAATGAACAAGACAGAGTGTTGTTATGCATTCCGGTAACACAACATCATGCATGTTGATTATCGGTTAATGCCTTAATGGTTACTAATAATCAAGATATAAGAGCATGTTAACGATGACATATATTCTTAGTTCCTTAAGTAGGTTAACTTGATTATAGGTCCCGAACGAGGAAAATTAAATTAAACGGACGAATTGAAGAAGAGATCGATCGAGTTTGCGTTGTCGTCACCTCACTGGTGTGGCCGCACTTCTTCTTGCGGCAGTTCTCGGCCCTGACGGAGTTGCGAGCATAGCACTTGCGGCAGATCATCTTGTGCTGGCGGTACTTGAGCGCGAGCTGGAGGAGGTTGAGGTCGATCTTGGGGTAGGTTCCGCCCTTGCCGCCGCCGCCGCGGAGGCGGAGCACCAGGTGCAGCGTCGATTCCTTCTGGATGTTGTAGTCAGCCAGGGTGCGCTCGTCCTCCAGCTGCTTGCCGGCGAAGATGAGGCGCTGCTGGTCCGGCGGGATGCCTGAATCAAATTGCATGCATTGCTTAAACCCTGACTAAATAAAGAAAAGGGCGCGCGACCAGGCGGCCAGGGACATGCGTCGTACCTTCCTTGTCCTGGATCTTGGCCTTGACATTGACGACGGTGTCGCTGCTCTCCACCTCCAGCGTCACCGTCTTCCCCGTCAGAGTCTTCACGAAGATCTGCATCTTCTTTTTCTTGCTGATCGATGCCGAACGCGCGTGGTGATGATTAGGGTTTTGGCAAAACGGGACGCATACGGCGGTTGTGGGTAAGGGGTGGATGTGGGGGTGGTTGTATATATATATGGGGTTTGGGGGGCGGCGGGCATGCAGAGAGTACTTGACGCGCCCGCTACGAAACCCTCTTTCCCCAGGAGGAATTGAATTGCTAGCTTGTGCGAGTTTGTTTCCGGAACTTTCGGGGATTGACAGGGTTGCATATGCCACGACTGGTCCTGGAACCCACCCCCGGTCGGAGTCTGACCCACGCAACTACCAGGCCACGTCTTGTCCAGGACAACGAGTCCACGATCGCTTGCTGCTGCTTAAGGATGGCAGATGAGGTTCGGGGCGGATATCTGCGGGTTTTGGGTTCTGTGGGTTTGGGTTTGAAGATGATTTCTCACCCATGGTTTTCGGATTCGGTTTCATGTTTGGTATCGGGTTCGGTTTCGGGTTTGGTTTTCTACGGGTGGATATCCAATGGATATTCGAAATAAATCATTGGAATTAAAACTCATGTTTTATAATATCCTAATAATAACTTGTTTACTTAGATTATTAAATCTATTAAAATTGACTCATGAAAATATTTATTATTTGTTGCCTCTTATTTATATATGTGAATATGTGTATATTTATCCGCGGGTTTTGGGTATCCATTCGGGTTTTGGGTATCCATTCGGATTTCGGTATCCACGGGTTTAGTTTTAGTGATAGATTTCCACCCAAATCGGTATTCGGTTCGGGTTCGGGTTTCGACTTCGGGTTTCGGTTTTAGATGTATGGAGAGTCCACCCGATCCGAACCCAATCCGTTGCCATCCTTTGCTGCTCTCTCTCTCTGTCTATAACATGAACAGATCTGATTTTCCCTTTGTACTTACGACTCCAACTCTGAAAGTCCTTTCTATTACCACGCCACCTCTGAGGCCATGTTCGGTTCTCAAGTCTAGAGAGAAATTGTTATATATAAATACGGCCAGAGAGTACTGCAGAGTTTAGAGCAACTCCAACAGTTTAGCTAAAATTACTAGCCAAATTTTATAGTTTAGCCATTTCATAAAATAGAAAACTCCTAGAAAAGAAAACGTCTGCAACAGCCATACTATTTCTCATCTTCAAATGGCTAGCGTCTATGGTTGGCTTTAGAGCATCTCCAAGAGACTCTTCGTATCATTCCTAATGCTACGAATAGATATTTTGGTCAAAAACAACCACCGACAGCTTCTTTAAATGATCATCCAAATATAGCAATTTTCTGTTCCGGATTTTTCGCTAGCCAAAAATAGAAGACAACAATGGTTCTCTCAAGTGCGCATGAGATATATATATAGAAAAACTGTTGGAGAGTGTAAAGATATAAAAAACAATTTTTATGCAAATGACCCTCCAAATAATGATTTAGAGCATCTCCAAGAATATCCTATTTTTTCCTCGCAAAACATGTAGTTTTGCCACTCTAAAAAAGTATTGGGAGAAAAAAAAAGGCCATCTCCAAGAATTTTCAAAAATCCACTCCTAAAATATAGAAGACAATTTTACACCAGAAATTCTATACCATTTCTAAATTATAGCAACCAATTTTATATATTCTCTCTTGTACATTTGCAATAAGAACTCTTTCCTACTCCTTATTTTTTCCCACACCCTTCCACCTTTAGATTGACCGACCGATACACATGGAAAATAGTATCAGCGTGCTAGGGGAGGATTTCCCAATTGCATAAATTTTAGGAGCATAGATTAGGAGTTGTTGGAGAGGGATTTTTTCTTATCTCACTAAAAACCAAAGATTGAGAAGGAAAATAAGGTACTCTTGGAGATGCTCTTAGGGAGTGAAATTTAAAAAGGCTCTTGGAGATGCTCTTATATGGTCATATAAAATTAAGGGATAGCCAGCTTTCTATTTTATAAAACTAGATAACACATCTGTTGGAGCCTACTTTCTAAAATAGCCTCTAAAACCAGAATAACTGAGCTATTGGAGTTGCTCTAAGACTAAGAGCATATTTGGAAGCCCGGTATTTATCCTAAAATCATTATAAATTATAGGTTCTAAACTTTTTTCGGTCCAGAATGGAATTTACTGTTTCGATGACCAGTGAGCCTACTAAATTTACATCCCAGTTTGGTCCAAAACTACTGGAAAAGAAATGTTACCACCTCAGATCTGGGAAAAAATACGACAAATCGGGCTTGTCTCACGGATGACTTGAACCTCCGCTGAAATGACGCCAACACTCCCACTCGACCCTGATGGTCTGCCGGCGCCCCATGGCGAGCAGCGCGCCGAGGTGGGGACGGACCACCAGCTTGAACGTGTCGTCGCCGATCGTTGCCTTGCGCCGCACCTCGGCCGCGTGCGGCGCAGACCCGGCAGCTGTAGGAGCCCTCAACCACAAATGCCACTTCGGTGTCCGAGGGAGGACGCAGCGACGTCGTAGCCGGAGGCGTGGAGGCCGTTGACGTGGCAGCGGACGGAGAGGAGAGGCGGCCTGTTGCCGACGTCGGCACCATCGTACATGACCAGTGCTCCGCCAGGCCGAGCCTCTTGCGGCCGACAGTGAGGAGCGGCGTCTCCGTGGCGTCCAACAAGATAATGCTCTGGAAGCTAGCAGGTGAGTCAGCGAGGCATAATAAACTAGCAACAGTAGTGCTCCTATCAGGACATCTTTCCGGACGGGATGTACCCGTCTCACGTTGTGCGCCCCTACGCCTCGCGTCGACACCAGACCCGCCTCGCACCGAGCACACCACCCGTTGAAAGGTCTTGATGGCTAGAGGGGGCTGAATAGCCTTTTAAAAATTCTACAAAGACAATCTAAACAAGTTTATCAATATAACAAATAGCGAGATGTGAGTTTTGCTTAGCCTACAGAGTGTTTGTAAGCCACCTATCTAATTCACAATTCTAGTATATTTGTACTCAACCGCACAAGTCAAACCGAGAAGGAGACTACAACTACAACTAGCAAGCTATACAAACGAGCTACTCTAGCAAAGCTAACTAGCTAGCAAATGTAACTAAGAAGGTAATGTGGAGTTGAGTTAGGAGAGTTTTACCGAGGGGCGAAGTATTGAGCCAACCAATATGATCAACGATAAGTACCAAGACAACCGATCACCGGGATCAATCAATCACAATATGAAAGTGATGACACAAGGTTTATCCCGAGGTTCACGTGCTTGTCGGCACGTTAGTCCTCGTTGTGTCCCTCTTCACCACGTGGTTCGGTGGCTAATCGGTCTCACACCGAGCCTCTCAAAAGGCACCACAAGAACTTACCAAATGGCAAAAGGTTGCAAATGACACGAGCAATCCACTAATATTGCCTTTGGCGCTTCGCCGAGGTAGGCATAAACCCCTCACAATCACCGGAGGTGGCCAAGAACAATCACCAACTCTTGCCAACGCCTCCAAGCTGCTCCAAGCCGTCTAGGTGGCGGCAACCACCAAGAGAAACAAGAATCCCACAGCAAATCAACCACCAAATGCCAACTAGATGCAATCTCACAATGCAAATGCACTTGGATTACTCAATCTCACCTCGAATATGCAAAGAAGTAAGAGAGATGAATGAGAAGGGAGTTGCTTAGCTCAAAGTAGTCATAAGTATGTCAAAGAATGCAAGAGTTAGAGTTTTGAGCCGGCCAACGAGTATTTGTAGACGTACCCCTTCGAATATAGCTGTTAGAAGCTTGAAACAGCTGTAGTCGTGCTGACCGGACGTGCTGGTCGTACGGACCGGACGCGCTGGGCTCGACCGGACGCGCTGGTCCCGTAACGGACCGGACGCGCTGGTCAAGCCTGAGCAGCGCTCTAATGAAACAGTGACCGGACGCGCTGCATGTCGCACCGGACGCCATAGAGCCCGCGTCCGGTTGGAGTCCAGTAAGCTCCCAGACGAACCGGACGCGTCCGGTCGACTGTGACCGGACGTGCTGTGCGTCCGATCAAAAAGCTGAAACACACGCAGACGTTGAACACTGACAGGACGCGTCTGGTCACACAGAGACCGCGTCCGGTCCAGCGTCCGGTCACCACTGTGACCCCCGTTTGCCTCCGTTTCTTCTCCGACTTTCGGCGTAGTGGAAAATAGTCGTTTCAACTCCTCGAAAACGCCTGAATCCCGCCGAGCAAGCTCGGCGGGAGGAAGAGAGGACCCCAAACCCTCTCTACCGCTCAAATTCCAACGCCATCGCAAATGTGCTAACACCACCAAGTGATCACGTCATGTGCGAGTGTGTTAGCATTTTCACAATCATTTTTCGAGGCATTATTAGTTCTATCCAAATGCATATGATTATGAGATGCACACCTAGAGGCACTTAGGAGTTCAATAGCCGCATCATTCCCCTCTTTATAGTACGGCTATCTATCCTATAATGTAACCACACCCACTAGGTGTCTTGGTTACTAAAACACAACCTTTAAGCATATACCTTTGCCTTGATCACGTAGGGTTGCGTCCAAATTCAAGTGTGGCTATCATGATCACCAAGTCCATCTTGCCACCAACCTTGGAATGTACTAATGCTCATATGCTACATACAACTTAGGTATAAAATTAGTACTTAGGCATTGTCACTAATTACCAACACCAAACATAGGACTTTCACCCGTGCCTTGCGCCCCCGCTCCCACCTCATGCCGTAGCTTGGGCCTCGCGTTGCGCTTCTCCGCACCGCGTCAACCAGCCTCCATTAGGTGGTAACAAGTATAGGAGCACATGTTGCAACCGTAAGTTTCATGCATTTCAAATGTATGTTGCATATGTTTTTTCTGGATGTTGTAAAAGTAGATCTGGTGTTGCATATTTGTAATGGCTATACACGTATGTTTCAAGTGTATGTTTCAAATGTTTCGGCTGTTTCCAATGTATATTGCAAGTGTTTTATTTAGATGTTGCATATGTTGCAGTGGCTATACATGTATGTTACAAGTGTATCTTCTAAGTGTTTCACCTGTTTTAGACCTATGTTGCAAGTGTTTCGAATCAATCGCCTACCGTGCAAGAAAATTATTTGCTAATCATATTTTGTGACGTACGTTAGTTATCATGGTTTCATGGTAGTCTATGGTACTCAAAATATTGTCATTTAAAGTTGCAAAATAAAAATATTTATCATATCTAATAGATGACACATGCATCAATTAGATGAAAGAAGATTTTTATATATCTAAAACTTTCTTTATCCATTCCATATATATATATATATATAATTCCAACCATACAAGCCCTATCTGATTGTAACGGTGATTGATGTCAACATGATGCTGTAGAAGCTCTACTTGATTTTGTCATACGTTTAATGTGCATATATGAAAGAACAACTGCAAATGTAACGAAGTAACAGATATAGGATGTTTATTTGTTAGTGGTGGAGCTGATGAACTAAACGTTTTTAATAGTGCATTTATAGAAACATAAGCATTGAGCCATGTTTATTATGCTTAATTATATAAGCTAGTCTGACATCAAAGTTTTCAGATTTTGACGTTAAAATCAGCAAGTTGATTGAGGCCTCGACTATAGCCATTAATTTTTTATACTATGGCTAGTGATGAACAAGTCTCTGTTTGACCCTGATACTTCAGTCCAACGAATTCTGAATATATCTCTGCACCGGAGGACTGGAGACGAACCAGTCACTTACCGTCAACGTCATGATATGGCATACATGTTTCAGTCACTAATACTATTATTTTATCTTACATACAAATGTTTGCTGGGGAGTGGCCGACTAGGGTAGTAATGCATCCGCACACATCATATTCGTTATAAAATTAAAGAGATACTACTTGCATTGTGTATATGGAGGATTTCTTCAATTTGTTGACCAGCTAATCAACTAAGACCAGAAATTTGGACCGCTTAAGAGACAAGATCTTACGCCCTGTTCGCTTGACTGATAAGCTATGGCTGAAAGTACTGTTCACTGATTGGTTGTGAGAGAAAAACACTGCTGAATAGCTGGCTGATTTGACTGATAAGGTCAAGCGAATATGGCGTTTAATTTTTATTAAAAAAAGAAGACAAACATTTGAACCAACTTTCCTCTCAAATTTATTATGCCTTTAATTTGCTTGTATTACGTAACGACATCCTGTCCTATTCTCCTCTCTCTCTTGGCTCAATGTAATAAGGGTCTGTTTGGATCCATGGACTAACAACTAGCTGACTAAAGTTTAGCACATAAGGATCTAAACAGGTGGACTAGCGGATAGACTAACAACCAGTCCAAGTCTCAACTAGTTGTTAGCTTACTAGTCCATAAAACCCAACTATCAGGACTAGTGAGACAATACTAGTTGTTAATCCGTGGATCCAAACAGGGTTGTGCTAATCACTAGCCAACTAATCACTAGTCTTAGTTCATCCAAACAGGTCCTAGCACTACTACTTCTTGTGGGGTAAAAAGAATGATCCTTAGTGATCACACATGCATGGGTAGCATTAGTTCAAAAACAATTTTTTTGCTGACGCTTGCGATTTTTTCACTGGAGGTTTATAGTTACTAGCAGAGATGAAACTATAGGTCTATGACTATGAACCGTCAGCGTAAATACATCTTTACTGACGATTTTCCTACTGCTAGTAAAAATCATATGTAAATACATATTTACTAACGGTTTTCTTGAAATCGTGTATTTACAATGGCGGTTCTCTTAACCTACCGCCAACAGAAATTTCGATTTGTACTGGCAGCATCCTTAAGAGAACCACTAGTGCAAATACATTATTTCTACTGGCAGCAAATATGACAGTAAAGATTAATTTGCACTGGTGGTTTTCTTAACCTAGTGACACTACAAATAATTTGAAATCAGTTTTTTTAATTTTCAAATGATCTCAGATGGAGTAATAATATAAACAAAACTTGTAGTACATGAAAATATGTACAACTTTATAGTTTACTAGTTTTTTTATTTGAAATCACTTAGGGGCTGGAAATTATGTTTAAGATTAATAATTTTAAAATTATTTTTTTAAAATTTTTTCAAATGACCTTGATGGAAAAACGCCCAACAGCGAAGTTGTAGACCTCGATGAGACCTAAAACTTTCTAATTGAAACTTTTTTCATTTCAATACGTTTAAAGCCTCAAATATTCATTTCAAAGTCCGATAGAGTGAATACGAGGGGAATGTTCCTGCTATTTAATCACAATTTAATCACAGCGACTTTAGGATGTAGTAGTAAAAGGAGTAACCCGCGAGGCCTCCAGCCTTTCACACTGGCTATTCCTAAAAATACCATTGCAAATCAGAAAAATACAGCTAGTAAAAACATTTTTTTGTACTAGTGTAGACTTTAATCTTCGAGCACTGGCCCCTCGGGACACCAGCCAAAAGAATTGCATTATCGAATTCGGCGAAGCTTTCTTATATGGAACTCACAAATTAACTTAATTGACCACGTACCCTGAAAGGAGCATTTCTACGGGAGTTGGAATACCAACTGTCCCTAAAAATTCATTTTTAGAGACGGCTCGTTAATTTCTAGAGATAGATACCAACAGGATAGTGTGAAGCTCTCTTAGGCCAGACACTAGATGAAACTCACCTCTTCTCTTTCTTCTTTAAAACGTTGCCATATTATAAAAATACTTAGGCCAGTCTCAGTGGAAGTTTCACTAGAGTTTCATTTGTATTTAATAACCTGCCACGTATGCACTTTTGATGACATGTCAACGTTTTAATAAAGAGAGACAAGAATTGAGTTTCATGGGGATGAAACTCTCTTGGCACAGTTACCAACTCTCTGTGAGTCATAGAATTAAATGTATATGAAACTATGAAATGAAACTTTCCATTGAGAGTGAGTGTTTCATCTAAGTTTCATTTCATTCTATATGATATGGCAGTCTTGGAAACAACGAAATAAAACTCTCCACTGAGACTGGCCTTATGTGGCGGTCTATTAAATTTAGAGATGGACTTTTATCCTACAATTTCCAGAAAAAATGGGACTCTACAATTGCTTCTGTAACAGTGAGTGAGACCTTATTTGTTCTAGAGCAACTCTCCTAGGAGGTTGTATCTTTCCTGCCACTGTTTGTCAAATTTCTCAACCAAACTGACGTAAGGTGGCATTCAACTGTACTTGTCACGTTGAAAAATAAGGTGACATTCTCAACCAAACTTCTTCCTTTCGTAGCTTGTTTGTGTCTAGCAGTATTATAAAGGTTTGGGTATTGGAGCAATGAAAGGAAGAAGTCGTTATTAGGCATCATAAGGTTAAGGAACAAACAACCAAATTAATTAAGCATTTCACGGCAAGTCCACACTGCACTATATGGCAACTACTACGAAAGAGTAAAACTTGAAACTAACCAAACCAAACCAAACCAAACCCATGACATATGGCAGCAGACGCAAGGTCAGGATAGGTGAAATAATAAGTAATTAAAAACCACGAGGAAAAATAGCATATTTTGTAGCACATTGAGGAGTCGTCATAAGAAGCTTTCCTCTCCATTGGACGCCCTTGCTTGCATTGTGAAAAGTTCTCGTGTGGTCATGCCTACTATATATATAGGACTATACATGTGGATCCGTCTATATTGCACAGTAGACACAGTAGCTAGCTACTAGCAGCTAGCTTGTTGTGGTGCTCGCTCCTGTTCCACGTCGGATCCATGGCGGCGTTCTTGGTTCTATTGGCTGCGTTGGTGCTCGTGTCTGCTCTTCATGTCGTCGGTGATGAGATAGGTTCAATCTATATATCCGAGTCAGATCCTACGTACCATACTGTCGTTACCCTCAATCGAGAGAAGTGATGATACCACTCATGCTGTCGTGCCTGAATGTATGTGCAGAATTAAGCATCGACTGCGGCCTTGACGACAAGTACAGTGACTACATGGACCCCAACAACCTCAGGTATGTCTCCGACGGCACGTACGTCGACGCCGGTGAGAACCACGTGGTGGCCGCGGCCGCCGCCGACCAGGCGAAGAACGGGCGGGTGGACGCCATCCAGTCGCTCAGGAGCTTTCCCTCCGGCAAGTGGAACTGCTACGCGCTCCCCACCGACACCGCGGCCACGTACCTGGTGCGGATGCAGTTCTTGTACGGCAACTACGACGGCACGGGCAGCTCGTCGGTGCAGTTCGAGATCCAGCTGGGCTCCGTACCGTGGGACACCGTCACCGTGGGGCTTGCCGACACCAACGCCACCACCAAGGAGGCGGTGTTCGTCGCCTGGGCGCGGTGGGCGCCGGTGTGCCTGGTCAACACCGGTCGCGGCACGCCGTTCGTGAACGTCGTGGAGCTCAGGAAGCTCGGGAACGGGCTCTACCCGCCCGTCTCCGGTAACCAGTCCATGTCAATGTACGACCGCCGAATGATGGGGACAAATGCTCCAGTGACCAGGTATGAAAATTGGTCTTCCGGTCCATATGGGTGCAAATTGGCTGAGACTATAGGTTTGTTTGTACTAGTACCATATACTTTTTTTTTCGACGTACCCTCGTATGCACGCACGCACAAACACTCCTGTTAACGCATATATACGCGCAAAACACACTACCCATACGAGCACTGAGAGATCGAGTCAATAGATTTCTAAGATTGGCGAAATCACCTCATTGTCGACAAGTATGTCGCTGATATAAACAGACTACAGTTCCACTAGACTTTAGAATAAATCAAGAAAAAAATTACGTAGTAAAGCTTGGATCCATGCCAAGTCAAGAACTTAAATCTGAGTAGACGCATGTTCCAACACAAGAAACCTAACAAATTAATTGACCTTAGTTCGTGAACTAGTATAAAATATTTGTTTCACAAGATTCTCGATAGTCGTTTTTAGAGCAGTCTAAAATTCCTCAAAATCTTCTGAAATTAATTAGTTAAGACAAATTACATATTATGCAATAGTTTGTAATCATGCTTTTGTCTAATTTGACACACATTAGCGTACAACTCCATTGTCAATGGAGATTAAAGGGAAATATGGTAGAGACAAAAAAAAAACCTAAAAGTAGTTGCACCAAAAGAGATTATCTTAACTCATCTGAACGCCAAATGGAGCTTTAAGCCTATGGCAGGGTCCCAGCCTGCTGAAAATTTTAATTGATTAGAAAATTGGGGTATATTTTTCACCAAAAGTTGGTCAATTATATTGATGATGTTTAAGCAATTTTGGCTGATCAGTACTTTTCAATCCAATTTGTTATTTTTAAAATCAAGGTTAGCAAAGTACTGAGCTCCATGGACCAAAAATTAACTTAAAAAAGCTTATGGTGATTGAAAACGGCATGCAATTTGCTTAGGGCACTCCCAACAATAGAGTCAGCCTTCTAGCTCATATGAACTTAAAAATGATAAAAATGAAGTAACCTAACATGCTACTCCCCCATTCGAAATTATAAGACATTTTGATTTTTCTAATACAGAGTTTTTATATAAACTTAGATATACACTATGTTTTGATGCATAGTAAAGCAATGTATTAAAAAAGTCAAGACTGTCTTATAATTTGGGATGGATGGAGTACACGAATCATAAAAAAGTGTGTGAGCTTAGCTCTTCGTGAAGAGTTAGCCTACCACTTTCTCTTCTCAGTTAGTAAAATATTCCATAAGTTGGCTATTTTAACATTGTTAGAGCTGCCCTTATGCGGTTGTTATACCTCAACACCACATCAACATGGTCCTCATGTAAAGCGGGCAACAATTCTTTTTATTAAATTATGCCATCTACGACTATTAGAACTGAAGGCCTCTCGGACTGATGGTATATTAGCTGCACGCGCATGAACTAGTTTTCGACTTAAAAGTTTAAGCTTATGGAAAAGATGAACACAAGATATATAGTTTCTATGGTCCTAGATGGTTAGATGTGCACCCACTGAACCATTGTGTAGTATGCGGCATTTTTTGGGAGTCAGCGCGTCATTTTCTCTTTGATATTTTTCGGGAGTAAGTATACAACTTGCTATACTAGTAGTATGCCCATGCTAACGCTACTGTGACTTTTCAGTTGTGTTCAAATTAAAACCAAGACTCCCTAATATCGAGACATGTCTCTAATGAAGTCATCATCTCTCAACACCTTTGGAAATCATAATAATGATCTATCATATCTCCAATGAAGACTCCCTAATATCGAGACATGTCTCTAATGAAGTCTCCATAGTAATCATATCTCCAAATTTGAAACCAGAGACCACCTTTGGAAATCATAATAATGATCTATCAATGTTGAAGCTCCTTGTGACTGGTGTTCCATTTGATCAATATGCAGCACGACAGAGGGAGACAACTTGCTTGGCATATAAGGGAATATAATTTATCGAGTGACACATAGTCAGGGAAGGAAGGCAAAGGAAATGAGAAAATCATAAATCATAAAGACACCTGTTTAGTATCCTGTGCGAGAATAAGCATTCACAATTACTCCACTAAAAAATAATTGTGGTCTGTACAAAGAAAATATATAGGTGCTTGATAAATCCAAACAGGAGGAGAAGTGCAGTATCTGACCTTATCTACTACTCCGTATGCACCATTCTCAGATCATCCTGCACAGCTGATGGCTAAACCTCGCCGCAAAAACTTTCTCCGGGAAAATTCAGCTAGAGCTCATGAATCAATCGATGCTTTGCAGTCCAAACCTCATGAGCCCAACAAATTGCAGTTCATCCCATCAAATTGACTCATATTTCATTGCAATATAACTCCAGCAGATAAATGTAAACTTCTTACAACACATATTGTTCTCTCTGCAATCCCCTTAAACGTGTAGCTGTTCTTTCCCAGTAAGATTGCGTAAAATCGCCTCAATCTTAGCTTTCTCTCTGCAACCCTCCTCAACCCTCGTTGATTGCTGATGCAAATTTCTACTGACAATCATCATGATATTCAGTTTCTCCTGATGGCCTTCAACTGGAATAGGCTTGTTCAAGTAGAATATGTGACCAACGAACTTTTACACTTGCACAAAATGCAAATCATTTGCAAAAAAAAGATCCATGTTACAATTATTTCTTAAGCAACTATGTCGTCTCGTCAGCTCAAATTACTTTGTTGAAATTATTGTTATGTTGGACCCAACAATTTTATGGGAATTCTACAAAGTCAGTGGAGGAACCAAATAAGAGAACCATGGCAATAATGCACAAACCTGAGTTGCACAGTTGATGAATGATCATTCTGCACATGGTACTTTCATTGACCTAATATTTACCTAGCAGCACTTGCACCTGAAAGTGCATTATAAAACGTTTTTTTGAGTTACTTATATTGTTTATTACATAACCAACCATTCTAAGAAAGTGAAATAACAAGCATACTATATGAAGCATTTTGAAACAAAAACACATGAAACCATTCATCTAAAACACGTCTGAAAACCAGACATGTTTAGCATCACAATCATTTGTCTATTTCAATTCAAAAGTGGCACAATATCAAGCAGAAGTGCATTTTTGTAGCTGCACATATTAGTATTGCATAACCTTTTCCCCTTGTTAAACCAAAAGTTTGGACCCTTAGCAGTTTGCACACACAGAAAATTATCTTGCCAAGCCTAAATAATAATAACATCAGATGTATGACATCTGGCTGCACAAATACGTGCACTTCCTGGAAGCCATTTCATGCCACAGTTTGTGTACATTAGTTTGAACCAAATAAAATAAAATAAAAACAGGGGAACCAAACTCAGTAATATGAGCATACTCAGGTTGAAAGCCTATTGGTCTTCATGTGCAACCTGGGGATCCAAAACCTGTCGAGAGGTGGCTCATGGTCCTGTATGTTTGTTGAAAGCAGTGAGCATTAGAAGAGACAAAAAAAAACCAAGATAATAATCCAGAAGAAATCACAGAAATCATTTGCTCCTCAAGCGTCCTCCTGTCCGCTGGGGTGTCCCAGATCTGCTCCTCAACTGCTGACGCGGGGTCCTCCTGTTCCCTCGTCTGCTGTCCAGCTCAAGAAGCACCATGCTCCACTCGAGTACCCAATTTTTCACCCCACCACGGAGTTGCGACTGTACTTGTGGCAGCGGCGTCTTTGGGTCGGGAGGACTCACCGACGGCGTGTGGCAGGAAGATTGCGTGATGCCGGGCGAGCTCGTTGCCGTGCCGACCTTCCGTCGCTTCCCCCAACGCCGTCGTCGCTTAAGCTCGGTGTGCCCATCACTTCACGTCTTCACCTCTACGGCGGCGGGGCCGGCAGCGCTGGGTTGGGTACGGCGACTTGGAAGCCATGGATCTACCGCGAGTACCGCAACTTCATCATCGCCTCAGTTTCACCGAGGTCCACAGGGCGCTTGTTGCAGACGTCATGCTCCTCCGGAAGCTCTTCGCCCTCCTCGACTCCTCCGACCTCCTCCTCCTCGGTCCCCGCTTCACGGCAGCAGGAGGTGGGAGTCGGCGTGGAGGCGCCCGTGGGGCCACACGGAGGTGGTGGCGCATGCCCTGGCTAGCAGGCCGCAGCCGCCGCCGCTACCGCCTCGATCGACGTCCCCTTTTTTTTCTGTACGTATCGGTTTTCCATTTTTTTTGCGAGGCGCGAGCGGCAAGGGATTCGATCCCTGCCCGCGGAGGGAGTGCGGGGGGCTGAGCGCATGCAGGGGGCAGGCGGGGCTTCAACGCGTTGAAGGCTGGGACAGGGGGTGAGAAGCCTGGATTCAAACTTCTTCTGCCAGCCATGACATCTGGTCTTGGTGTTTTATTAGTCCTTAATTTTAATGAAGACGAAATCCTATATATATCTCTACTATAATGGATCAATCAAAATTATACTACATCCCTAAAAAAAACGTCCTCCGCTAAGAGGCTTCAACCATTGTGCACCCAAAAAATACACACCATTGGTTGAAGCCTCTCGTTGGAGGATGTTTTTTCTGGAGAGACGTAGTATAATTTTGATTGGTCCATTATAGATGTGTGACCAAGCATTGCGGTTTGATTGCACACCCTCCGTAACTCTAACAAGTTGTTCAGTTGTTGTATGTGATCAGTGTCATTTTCTCTTTGATATTTAATTGAAGGCAATTTTTGCTGTAGAACATCCATATTCACTGGAATTGGCTGGTTCACACCGCCAATGTTGAAATATGCTGAGTACCATTATAAAATTGCGGTTATTTGTCAAGACATTGCATCAATTATTTTATTCATTTCTCAGTTATGCAGAGAGAGAAGGTTGGGGAAAATATCCTTTTTGCCCTTATCTTCAACCTCTGGCCGACGCCTGTTCTCGTGCTCCCACTTCTGTAGCCGCCGCCTGACTTAGTCATCCCGTGCCATTTGCATCCACGTGCCTTGCCGCCGCCGGTGCCTCAATCACCCTCGCGTTCACGAGTGCGGGCTGCCCAAGCCCCGATGGACTCAGTGTTGGCGGTGGTGATGAAGCCCTCGTCGCTGGACTTACTGGCCGCACTGCTAATGGGCCAGGGCAAGCAGGTCTTCCTTCGTCTCGCTCCCTTCCCAAGCCTTTTTCGGTTCTCCCCCCACCACGTTCCAATCCCAATCGCGAGCCAGCTAGAGGTGACACGAGGCGAGAAATTCCCCAATCCCCACGCCACCGCCTCCCGTCCCCATTTCCTCCAATCCAATCACCACCGAGCACCAAGTCCTACCCACCCATTGGGAGGATCCACCCCACCAATTCCTAGTCATAGCTAGCCATGGAGTGCGAGTTGGAGGAGCTGCAGTCGTGGGCTTCCTGGGCATGTATCACTTCTCCACGGAGATCCTCCGTGGCCCGCTCTTCACGTGCATCGTGGGGTCGCCTTCGCCCCCTTGCTCTTCCTCCTCCACATCTCCATCTTCCATGCACTCTTCACCCACATCAACTCCCATGACACGATGCTCGACACACCTCCTCTCCCCGGGCACTCGTAGTGGTTGCCAGAGAGGTGAGAGCATAAGAATAGGCATATGCCAGAGGTTGAAGATAAGGACAAAAAGGACATTTTCATCACCTTCTCTCTCCGCAAAACTAAAAAATAAATAAAATAATCGTTGTGATGTCTTATGACAAATAACCACAATTTCATAATGGTACTCAGCATATTTCATCGTTGGTAGTGTGAACTGGTCCATCGAAGTTGGGTGCCCTGCACCAAAATTTGCCTTAATTAAACTACTCCGTTCATTTCAAATTATAAGATATTTTTGGTTTTTCTAAATACGTTGTTCTTATTATGTATCTAGACATAGTGTATATTTAAGTGCATAGCAAAAACTACGAATATAGAAAAGTCAAAATATCTTATACTCCCTCCATTTCAAATCATAAGTCACTCTGGCTCTTTAGATACATAACTTTATTTTGCTACGTATTATGATATACATTACGTCTAGATACATAGTAAAAAGTTATGTGTCTTGAAAAGCTAGAATTGCTTACAATAATTTAGAACGGAAGGTGTACGTCATTGGATATGATCATTAGCTAAATCTGGTCAATTTTTAATTAACTCTGAACTACTCTTCTTCCTATTGTTCTTTTATAAGGCATCCGACGGATACGCACGACCGGCTCTGGTACGGGAAGAGCGGGCCACAGTGGAGAAACATGTCGACGCAGCTTGACATCCAGCCAGACCCCAGCTTCGACGTGCCCTCGTCCATTCTCCAGACGGCCGTAGAACCGGCCGGCAACAACAGCACGTCGCTCACCGTCATTGCAGGGAGAGAGTACAGAAATACGTACCGGTTCATGGCCTTTCTACACTTCGCCGATTTTAACGACACCCAAGTCCGGGGGTTCGATATATACGTGAACGACAAACCTTTGATGTCGAAGCCGTATAGCCCACAATATCTTGCAGGTTCCTGTGTGCGCAGCCCTGAGTGGTATAGTGCCCCCGACGGCAAGCACAACATAACCCTTGTCGGCACTGCAGCCTCCGTGCTTCCACCGATGCTCAATGCGCTCGAGATATACACTTTGATCGACTTGGATGATGCTCTGGCTCCATCAACAATGCCTAATGATTGTGAGTTCTCGGTACCCTCTCCTCCTGATGTATAATATACTCTATCCGTTCTAAATTGTAAGTCGCTCAATTTCCTAGTTATGTAGCTTTTGCTACCCATTGCATCTAGATATGCAACAATACAAGTCCTTTTTTGCACCACGAAATATACGTCAACCACTACTGATTGTGTCAAAAAATCAGCGCCCCCGAGCTTACTTATAATCATGTGCCACCTAATCATCACATTCTCATTGTTTGTGCCATGCTAGTCGATGCTATTATGGATATTAAACTCAAGTATGTAGTGAAGAGAAACTGGACGGGAGATCCATGTTTCGCAGATACAGTATGGGACGGCGTGAAATGCAACAATAATACAAGTCCTGACCTGCTTGCTAGGATAATATCACTGTGAGTATTTGTAAACATCGTTTCGAATATCGTGATTCTTATGTTTATGGTTTTTACTTGTGTTGATTGACTTGAAAACAATATTCTGCTCCAGGAATCTCTCCAACAGCAACTTGAGTGGTGAAATATCTCCGAATTTTACATCGCTCACGGCACTCAAAACTTTGTGAGTGCTAGAAACAGTGCTTCACTGGTTACTACACTATATTGTTTTAATTGATACGGTTTTTGTTGGCTTAGAGTAATTTTAGAAACTTTAACAACACTTGTGATTAAAGTCACTCAATGATAGAGAACCAAACAGTACATTAGGGATTGCACCTAGGTAGACGCTTATTGTGTGTATAAGTTCGTTTCTTCAGCCTACACCTTTTGCCAATATATTGTACTAGTCTTAAGGTTTTGTTCCATTGAAACCACTGTATCTACTTTTGCAAGTTTTAATCCTTAATTCTACCTAAGTCACTCTCTAAGCTTAAGCTTCCAGATGTTCATGCTAGCACAAAAAAAACCACTATGGATCACTAGAGAGAGAAGTCCTCCTAACTTTGCCTAGAGAAGTCACAAAAACAGAAGGTAAAAGGTAAAGGTTTTACAAAAGAAATTAACCAGTAGCCAGTAGGGGCGCTTTGCCCCTCCTGATTCCTAAAAAAAACTTCATCTAGAGGGGTGTACCCAACCTTTTAGAATGGTACTAAGACGATCTGTGAGCCTTTATGTCGGAAGCATGAATGGGCAGCCTCTCAAATAGAGGCTCTATGGCCTCTACCAAGTAAGCAAAAATAATGCACCAAGTTTAAGTTAGGGCAAAACGCTAAAACAAATTGTTGGCATGTCTCTCATTCTTTTTTGCTTGAATTTCTATAACATGCACTAGCAGAGAAACGACTTTCGGTTTGCACCTTTAGTCTCGGTTGTGTGATGTGAGCATTAGCCCCGGGTCTAAATTTTACAGGCACCGAAGGCCCTTTTATCCCAGTTGGTAACACCCTTTAGTCCTGGTTGGTGTTACCAACCTGGACTAAAGGTCCTCAAACTTTTAGTCCCAGTTGGTAACACCAACAGGACTAAATGGTGACCTTTTAGTTCCGGTTGGTGTCACCAACCCAGACTAAAGGTCTTCCACTTGGGACTAAAGGTCCCCCAAGGGTTAATTCAAAAGGAGGGCGACCAGAACTCTATCACATGTGATGTGCAGTTGAGTTGGTAAAGGACCTACGTGCGAGACAAGAGGTCTTGGGTTCAAATCTCACACACAACAAGAGAGGTCTCCCAGGATTTAAACTAAATTTTTTAGTTCCAAGATGGGCTTTAGTCCCGATTCGGTAACCCGGGATTAAAGGTCACGACCTTTAGTTCTGGATCCGTAGTCCCGGTTCCTAACCGGGATTGAAGCCCATCTATGCACTAGTGATGTTATTATTCACAATACCTTCTTTGTTTCACTAAAATTAATATTGACAATACTATGAAAGTATTGACATATCCAGTGGTTTAATTTCAAATTTAGACAGATTTATATGCAAATCTTAGAATGTTATTTGACCACACACACATTAATTCTAAAGCATCAAACAAAAAGAATGAAGAAGAGTAACAACAAGCATCATGCTTCCTTTAGGAGCATGAATTAGGATTGTAATCTTTCTTATTAATTGAATTGATGAGACCATTATAGGAGAGCCTTTTTCTGACATCCTCATTTCCGTATGCCTACATGTTTAATTTACTCAACTTAATTAGTACTCAGTCTTTGAAATATATTCCTCTTTGATGATAATCATATTCTTTGATATAAACTGAATGGCATATTGGAATATTTGAAATTCATTGATGAAGGACCACGGCATACTCGCCATTTCGCCATGACTTTGCTCTAATGAAGTAATCTATATCGATTCGTTTTATACCCCACAAGACTTGACACAATATTGGGTGATATGCCACAAATCATGCTCTACATCTTGATGTACCTAATTACCATATTTTGCTAATCAGTTATAGTTTGGGATACGCACAGGTATACCCCTATTTTGTTTGAAGAACAAGGTTATTCGATTTTTGACATTCCTAATAAGTTGTGCGCACATGATACATTTCAGGGATTTATCTTATAACAACTTAAATGGGCTCATACCTGATTTCATAACAAGTTTGTCATCACTTCAAGTTCTGTAAGTAAATGTATTTGGCTGCAAATTTAATCTAGGCTGGGGACAGTACCATTTGACTGTCACTCTCTACAGAAATTTGTCTGGCAATCATCTGAGTGGCCCGCTTCCAGAATCTTTTTGTAAAAATCTTACACGACAACTTGTTTTCAGGTTTTGGCTTCCTTCTTGATTCTTCAAAATTTGTTGTAGCTGTTTTATGTGACTCTCAAAGAGACGATTTTTCTTTTTTTTTAAAAAAAACTGATCTGATTGTCTTTTTCAATTTTAGCTATGACCAGCTTGTTGTTGGGCCTCTGTGCGCTCAAAGAACAAATCCATCAAGAAAAGGGACAGTTGTCAAAGCTGTCTCAATAGGGGTATCTGTGCTGGTAGTGGCTATACTTTTTCTTGGATATTTCATCTGGAGAAAGAAAATACATCCCAACGGTGTGTACTTATTCATTTTGTCACCTGCATTAAGTATACATATATTTGAAGTTTTCTAAATCTGGTATATCTGTTATATATGTCTGAGACTAGTGCGACCAGAATCTACACATGACGATCTTGCGAGAGATCCAGAACTTGAGAATAATGTTCCTAGAAGTGCAAAAGGCCATGAGGGCAACCTGCAAAATAGTGAGAGTCGCCAGTTCACATACAAAGAGCTGGAGAAGATAACTAATAATTTCGAAGGGTTCATAGGACATGGAGGTTTTGGCCGTGTGTACTGCGGCCGATTAGAAAACGGTACTGAGGTTGCTGTCAAGATGCGTTCTGAGTCATCACTACATGGGCTGGATGAGTTTCTCGCTGAGGTGTTGTATTGAGTCATAAAAAAAAGTGCACAGAAAATTTAGAAGTCCATTTTTTATAATCATTATAATTTCCTTTGTTTTTGTACCTTGTTAATTAGGTTCAGAGCTTGACAAAGGTGCATCACAGGAATCTAGTTTCTTTGGTTGGTTACTGCTGGGAAGGAGATCACTTGGCACTGGTTTATGAGTACCTGTCTCAAGGCAGTCTTTTTGATCATCTGAGAGGTTTGTACTTGCAGTCACTCATAATTGACTACTAAGTAACAATCATCTGAATGCATTTAATTTGCCCTTGAGATCAACTGCTAGATATTTTAATGTCCAATTTTTTGGGTTATCTATTCTCCCGTCTCAAAATAATTACGCATCTCGTTTTTCGAGGAGTCAAATTCTTTTAAGTATGACTAGATTTATAGAAACTAATATCAAAATTTGTATTTGCTATTGCTAATATCTTTATTATGAAAATATATTTTAGTATTAATAAAACGATTCTTATTACTCATCATAGATATTAGTATGTTTTATTTAGTTAAATTTAAAAAGTTTGAATCCTCAAAAAAGATGTTCTGGGCAGTTATTTTAGGACAAAGGAAGTAGACCTCTATCATCTGAAGTAGTTGATGTTATTAAATCATGGACACACGTTCTGTTCCTATGGGAGCTAGACACCCTTTATTTTGTTCTATCTGAACATCTAAACAGTAGGATGAGAGATGAGTAGAAATGGATAACACTTTGTTTCCTTTATTTAATGTATGACGTGTGTATTACCTTTTTGGAGGCGTCGTCTTTAGCCCTCTTTGTCGGCGGCGGCTACCGGGGCAAGTCCGGGAACGAAAGTTCCTTTGGGTTGCAGTTTCAACGTTGTTGGCGTCCGAGGGCGTCATCTCCTTTCTGAAGGCTCCGTTGCTGCACCCTCTCCCTTGCGCTGTCCGCTGTCGTGCCTCGCTGGAGTCGTGCCTTCATGAGCTGCTGCTCCGTTGTTGCTTTGGTCCTCCCAATTCGGATGTTGGTGTTGCCGTTGTTGTTGGCATCGTCGTTGCTTGACCGTCCTCGGTCACCGACATCGCGTTTGGCTCCACCTCGGGCAGTCGCTGCCGAGTGTGTGATGCCCCCTCGCAGATGCTTTGCCGTGTGGGCCTCGGCGGCCGCCTCGGCCGCCTTCTCGGTGGTTTCTTCGCCACCACGGCCACATCTCTTGAGTTGGCTCCTTAGCGTTGTTTGGTGGAGGGTCTTGTCTCCCATTTTCTTGTTGTTTTGTTTGGTCGTCATTGTTGGGTTCCCAACCACCGTCTCTGTGGTCTGTAACCGTTGTACTCGCCGTTCTTCGGCTTTCTTCTTCTTAATGCAATGACACGTGAAGTCGTGTTCGAGAAAAAAAAAACTGGAAACAGAAAAATATTTCCATCAACAATGTTCTTTTCTATTGATACAAAGCAGGTAAAAATGGTGTTGCTGAAACCTTGAATTGGAGAACACGTGTACGAGTAGTGCTTGAAGCTGCACAAGGTATTTTAAATTTGAGGAAGAAAAACATGGTCCTTAAGCAAATCCTCCATACGCTCTTCTTTGTATATAATTTGATTTTGTGGAACTTGCTGTGCCATACATAGGCCTGGATTATCTGCACAAAGGATGCAACCCTCCAATAATCCACAGTGATGTGAAGACCAGCAACATTCTTCTGGGTCGAAATCTGGAGGCCAAACTAGCAGATTTTGGACTTGCGAAAACCTATCTAAGCGACAGTCAGACTCACATATCAGCCACTGCAGCTGGCACATCGGGTTACATCGATCCAGAGTGAGTATGCAGGCCCCTGCTCGTACAAGTATCTATGATGAAAGTAATGAAACAATCTTATTGGTAACAGCATCACTTCTTGTTGAACGCACGCTCTTGCCTGCTGTTTCTTCAGGTACTACCACACTGGTAGGCTCACCGAGAGCAGTGATGTCTATAGCTTCGGAGTTGTTCTGCTGGAGGCAGCCACCGGCAAGGCTCCGATACTGCCAGGCCATGGCCACATCGTTCAGCGAGTCAACAAGATGATAACTGCAGGTGAAGACATCAGTCATATCGCCGATGCGCGCCTGGAAGGTGCATACGATGTGAATTCCATGTGGAAGGTGGTGGACACTGCGAACCAGTGCACTTCAGATGCTGTTGCTCAAAGGCCAACGATGGCTACCGTGGCGGCGCAGCTAAAGGAAAGCTTGGCATTGGAGGAAGCTCGTGAGTCGGATAGTAGCGTTAGGGCAACTCTAGGGGGTGATATCTCAGCTTTGCTCTCCGCAGGTGGTCCATCTGCGAGATGAATCGAAGATGCACCACCACTTGCCTCCCACCACTTGCACATATATTTGCCCTGATTTTGTGGTTTTGAACTACCCCTACTTGCCATATGTTACGATGATAAAATGTTATATTTGGCCTTAAAACCGTGTATTTGGCCCATGTACCTAACAATGTTTATTAGCTGGGATCCAAGGAGAATATTGTATACACAATCAGAAAAAGGCTTGCTGTTCCTTGCTGTTCCCTATTGTGCTTATTGTTCAGGTGCTTTTCCATCTGCACGGCGGAGCGCGTGTAGCGTCCTATATGTATGACTTGTATTTAAATTGTTTGCATGCATTATTACTGCAAAAGCTCCTGCGTGCAATCCATATGAATACGATGGAAAGAATGTTGGAAGGCTCAAGGTAAAGATGATTTGACTGATGAAGTGAACATCATTGAGAATACGAATTATGCATGGAATGGTGACGATCAAGCAAGGGTAGGTTGTGATGGACTATGAAAGGGTGAAGGGCAAGCTAGAGACTCGAGCATGATAGACTATGCGGCAGTGAAGTGCGAATAGAGAGAGCTTGGTGCTAAAGGACCAAGGTAGTGAAAAGCGAGTAAGGCTTAGGTCAACGAAGACCATGTCAAGCTACGAGTGATCTGTATCATTTAAGAGAAGAAACTAAAAAGTTTATGTCATGGATGGATATCAAGTGGCTTGAGGAATAGACAGTATGGGTAATGTATGCTTGTGGGTCTCAGCTTGAAGTTAAAGTGGATTTGTGCAAGGCAAAGGTATGAAATGTATGTCATTTTATTTTACTAGCCATACTATTAAAAGAGACAGTGTTTTGCATTTCTATTGTCTATTGCCATTTGAGAGGTCTAACATTGTGTTGCCATTAAAAATGAGTGAGTTTGAACGTGAGTGAAAAACTTCTGAAAAATAGTTTTAAAATGTTTACTAAATCCTAAAGGTGATGGTTGTCTTGTGGGAAAAACAACTGGAGTTAGCAATTGAAAAGGTTTGAGAAAGGCTTTCAGTGTCCTGTTTTTTTTCAGCAAGGGCAATCTGACCGGTGGGTTCGGCAGTCTGGCAGTGGGTCTCTGATGGCTTGGTTCGATTGTCGTCAGCGGCGGATCTACAGGGGGGGCTGGGTGGGCTCCAGCCCCCCCTAATGACTGGATTTAGCATTAAAAACACTGTAGCAAAATCTCAAATCACCGTTAAATCTTCGTGCAAATCAACATCTCCATGGTTTTAGCCCCCCCTTGATTTTCATCCTGCATCCGCCACTGATTGTCGTTGACCGAGGGCTAACTCTGGTCGCTCGGTCCAATATTGTCCTGCCTCAAGCTGAGCCAGATGGGTCGGCCAGTCTAACCGGCCCTCAAGGTGGTTAGATCGCCAAGCCAGCGGAGCTCTCCGATTAGGAGGCGCGGGTGCACCGGAATGAGTTTGTGGCTTGCAGTCACTCCATTGGGTGGTTCGTCTCTGATCACGCATGCTGCCGGTCAGTCCGCCGATCTCTATATGCGAGTCACCAAAGGAGGGTGCAAAATGTGATGAAGTCATCTGACCATCCGACGGAAAATAGTAGGATAATGTAGATATTTTTTAAAAAATATTCACAATTTTATTTGGATATCAAATACACATACGAATTTTTATTGGGATATACCAAATACAAATACAACTTAACCATTATCCGTTCCATATTTGATATCTGATGCGAAACAAAACAGACACTCTATACACCATCAAATCTTGAGATGCGACAAAGTCACCGCAAGTACATCGACGAACACACCGCTCACCACTTAAAGAATAACATCGGTAAATAAACTAGTACAGTGCCCGTGCTAACGTCACAGCTTCATTTCTAGGGATGCACATAAAACAACCAAAATGACAATATTTTTTCATAGTTTAACTTTCACGCAATTATATATGACCATGTATATAATCCGGAAAACACTTATGCATAACAATGCATAATAAAGTCATGTCTCGCCTCAATCATCTAATTTACGATTTGCTAGTTGATTGCCCATGCATTGCTACGGACATATATAAAATTCCATCACATAACGTCACACGAGAGCAGAAAATAATAAACGCAATAAAATAAGCATGAAAATAAATAGTAACATATTTTCGAAATGAATCAGTGGTCACCAATAATCTTTTTTGCTTGACAAACATAATAATTTGCACATGGTACATGATGAGTCGAAGTTTTCCTTTCAATAATAAGCATTTCTTGCAATTTTGAGCTTGGACAAAACAAGAGCTATTCCCTAGTTCGTTTCATCTCACAAGAATCAGACAGTCAGCCCTTGATCTTTCTCTCTTACTGTAATGCATGAATATTTCATTTGCCCCAAAAACATATTTTCCTGCAAACAACCAACCAAAAACTGAGTTCAGCAACATAGCACATATATATTTTGCTAGTAGCATTTTCTTTCATATCTAGTCCATGCTACTGTAAAATTTACTGAGGTTGCATAATGCCAAGGACTGTCGTGCCAATAGCGCACCTACAATGACAAGATCATCTGGATCATGCTTGTTATCAGCCTCTAGATAGAGCTACTGGCATCATGTTGAAATGCTTACACCAGCAACATGAGGCATAAAAAAGTCATGTTTTATGTTGCGCAAAGATCCTTGTCAACTAACATAGAGCATCTCCAAGAGTTTGTCAAACTCACTTGCTATCCTTCATTTTTGGCAAAACTAGAGAAATCACCCCTCCAACAGTTTGGCAAATGACTTGGCAAATTTTGGCAACTTGGTATTCTCCGGCTCCGCACGCGCATATTTGCGCGCTCGCTCTCACTTGCCATCGCGAAATCAGTCGCCGCCGCCTCTTCTCCCGCGCGCGCCATGAAACTTCCTACCGTCCGGTGCGATCGCGGATGGCCTGCACATCGCCCGGCATAGTTCGCCCGCGCCCGGTGCGATCGCGGACGGCCTAGCGTCGTGCGGAGTCGTGACCGCGCCGCCTGGACGGACCGCAGACGGCATGCACATCGCCCGGCGTAGTTCGCCCGCGCCTGGTGCGATCGCGGACGGCCTAGCGCCGTGCGGAATCGCGACTCGCGACCGCGCCACCTGGACGGACCGCGGACATCTTCCACCTGGACGCCCGGTGCAAATCTCAGGCAAAAGCTGCTTGGACGTGCGCTGCTCTGATGGCCGGCAAATCTCCTGTCATTGATCGTCAGGTGATCGATGGTGCTGTGACGTGCATGCTTGCCGGCAAAAGCTATGCTGATGTCTGTCACATCTTGCCGGCCGAGAGGTGAGAGGTTCTGAAAACGATGTGCAAAAGCTGTACTCCAAATCTCCTGTCCTTGTCGCCGGCAAATGCGATGGATGCTGCTGCTAGTAGCAGGTTCATCTGAATGTTCATCTGAATGTTGGCGCAGCAGCTGGCGATGGCAAGAAGCAAATCTTTCAGTCCCATCACCATACAGTCAGGGAGCAAAGGTGTACAGGCCATGCAGAAGGAGCGTCGCGCGATGCAGTCGAACAGTCGGCTGAAAATCAGTTGGATCCGATCATTTGTGGGTCTTCTTTTTTGATTTTACCAAGCCCAAATGACAAACTATTGGAGATACAAGATTATTTCACTTGCTATATGTTTTACGCACTTGCCAAATCACAAGATTTGCCAAGTCAATTTTGGCAAACTCTTGGAGATGCTCTAAGATTGATTCAGTAACCTTTTTTTTAACTGTCACCGGGGGGATTGAATCCCCACCTGAATATATATTGATTCAGTAACTCACATACAACTTTATCTTATATAGAATTCATTATATTTGTTAAAGGATTTCTGCCGCTTTTACATGGAAGAAACATTTGATAAAATTGGACAGGATATGTCAAATGAGAATCAAGGTCTCCCTTTTCTGATTTTAAATAAAAAACCAGTAAATATTTTCTTCACCATAATTGAATCAGTAAGGAAGCACTCGAAAGAGAGATCAATATTATATCTGCATTACCCTTGTAACATAGAAAACCATATATGAAAATATAAATATTCCTTCAGTCTTAAAGCTTGGAACACAGGATCATGCTTGTAACATAGAAAACCATATATGAAAATATAAACATTCCTTCAGTCTTAAAGCTTGTAACATAGTAGAGATTTGTTGGACATTATTTTGAAACAGAATCTGTACAAAAGAAGACTTACTCGATTAATTTAGGCTTGAACTTTTTCCTGCCAAATGGGATTATTTTTATGCACCAGTTTTGCACAAAAAAAATCAGTTTACGAGCCTTAACTCCTGCAAAGGAAACCAACAAACTGATGGTTATTCAGTTTAGATGTGCTTGCAAACACCATGGGCAACAGGAAACAATACTTATAATTGTTTTTGGTGATATAAACTATAAAGAGAAATTTACGCTTTCATTAATAAAATGTGTCACTGATACTGAAAAGTCAATGTTGGTTGGAAACATCATCATCAAATTTCAAGTAGCAGTCCCCTTTCAGTATTCTCAAACAGGAGCTAATATTACCCTCTTCTTGTTGCAACATATCCAGAAACCAACTACTTCCACTTCCAGCATGGACTAACTTACAGTTACAGAATGTTTTCTCTGGTATAAGCTTAGTAATTAGGGGAGAAGTTCATAATTTTTTATATCTAGAAGAAACGGTAATGACTACACCTGTTTCTTGTTCCTGATGATCTGGGTGACACATCAGGCGGAGATGATCTGCTTACAGCTATAGGTAATCTGATCTGAAGGAACTGAGTTTGAGCCCAGCGAAGCAGCTGGATATCGCCCATCATAATTTGTATCCATACTGACAGGTGAAGCGCAATCTCGAGAGCCTTCGGATCTTTGAATGTGACGTAGGCAGTCCTCCCCGATGCCACTGTATCGCTTGCAACCACCAACCAGAGGCCAAAATCACAATGCAGTTCAAAATACAAGCCGAAAGGGGGGGGGGGGAAGCACAACTAAAACATATAAAAAATACAAGAGGCAGAACAAATAAAGAAAGAAATCAAGATGCGCTCACAATCTGATTCGACGTGCTTGATTTGGCCAGAAAAGGAGAAGAACTCGCGCACCTCCGCTCAGTCGCCAGATCTGAGATGTTCCGCACCCGCACCGTCATTCCTGAAGAGGAAATTGCAATTGACATCAGAATTGCTTTGCTCTGTCCCCGAAGTTCCTGAAGCAGACTTGTAGAAAAGGGAGGATTTCTTCTCTGCAAAACATGATAGAAGCAACTTTCAGGTCAAAATATGTGCACTTTTTTGTGGTGCTGAAGGAGGCTTCTCGCTTTTTTGTCAGTACTTCAATCTTACGACAAAGTAACAGTTGCATCGCCTTACCATGCAGTATCAGTTCATCTATGAGATTGTTGTAGTATTCCAAGCCTTTTGGGTTGATCTTTCCTCTTCCATCTCTACTATAATGGACCAATCAAAATTACACAAGGACATCACAATTTTTTAGGAATACATACATTCAGCTGCAGAATTGTTTTTTTTTTTGTAAAAAAGGGAAAACTTACTGCTGTAATTTTACCTACCTGGAATCAGCCTTGGCCAATCAATGGAGAATATGTAAGCGTCTAAACCCATCTCATGCATAAGCTTCACATCTTCCTGACAAGAAAATTTTTTTGATACTTGCCTTTAAGATTATGCTGGTACTCCCTCAGACCTTGTAATGGTGATAGTGCCTACTGTAATCATGTGGAACGATGCACCCTCATGAGTGAACTGTGTCAGTAATATATGTTTTACACAGCTATTTGACCAGCATTCTGAACTTTTTTGTTAATACGCAGTAACCAATTTTCTATCAGACTATTGCCCCCAAGTCTGCTATTGGAACGATGCACCCTCGTGAGTGAAGTGTGTCAGTAAAATGCAGTAACCAATTTTTTGTAAAGGGGCTACACCAGACAATCAGTATCCTCTAATTAACAAGTCTGCTTTGTAAGCATTCTATCAAACACCTTGCAGGCTATAGCCTTGGTGCATGCACTTCGCCAAAATAGAGAGCATCAGGACTGTAATCACAATGAGCGCTGGTCCGCTACATCAGCGGGCAGATGAGAGACGGGGAAGAGGCGCAAAAACCAAAAGGGAAGGTGGGCATGGGCCATGTGGTGAGCTTACCAATGAAAGTTTACATCTGGCGGCGGCATGCGGCCTGGCGGCGTGTGGATGAGCCATGCACGCCCCCACGGCGAGCAGGGCTGGGCAGCGGGGTGACTCTCTGTCGCGTCTGGTAGTGCTGCGGTGTCAGCCTGGTGGCGTGCTGGGCGAGGGGGTCGGCGGGGCTGAAGCAGGCGTTGGAGGCGCGGACGGAGAGAGGACCTCGGCGACAGCTGCTGGACGCGTGGAGCCTGGCCGGCCTAGGTGCTCGCGGTCAGGGGAGGCGGCCTGGCCTGGCGCCCTGGCCTCTGCACACACGCATGCACACAAATCCAAGTCTCCTTAAACTCGAACCCTAACGAATCGAGTTGGAGTTGGGGAACAGGAAAGGATGGGGCATGGTTGTTACCGGTGTGTCGAAGGAGACCCCTCATCGTCGAAGCACATAAATGCAAGTGCCTGATGCTGCTGTCGGAGCCTCTGCTGCTGCTTGTGGTGGCTGCCCCTATTGCCGTTCATCTTCTCCGGCAAGGCGAGGACCAGATCGGAACCCTGGGGCAACCGACGCCGGCGGTGGCTCTTCCACGGCCTAGTCGAGCCAGCACTTCGCGCAGGGCGCCCAGCTCCTCGCCCGCGCCCGCCACGGCCCCCCAAGTCCCCGGCCGGCTCGCCCGCGCGGCCGTCGTCGAGGCCGACTCTGCCACCACATCGGGAGAGAGGGAGACAGAGATTCGCGCGCGGCGCGGGTAAGGGGCTAGCGGCCGCCGGGGCTCGTCCATGCCGGAGGGCGGCCACCGCGGGAGCCGGGCGCCGCCGCCGCCGCGCGCAACCCTAGAGCCCCGCAGCCAGGAGCCGTAGCCTGCCCGCGCGCACCGTGTTTTTTTCGGAAAAAAACGGAATAAGATGGGGGGAGATGGGAATCGAACGCACAGTCGTTTGAAGCCTCGCGTGATGGGCGGAGGGTGCGCGGGGGTGAGAAGCACTTCGACTCTCGGCCCTCGGATCTGTGGTACTTCTTTCGCTAGCCATTGATTTTAACGATGGTAAATTTGTATGTGTAATTTTTTTTTATATAATGGTTAGATTACTTAGCAGGGGACATTTTTGTTGTTGGATCTAAAATAATTCAAAGTGGTCAATTATAGTAGAGATTCAGAAAAATAAGAGCAATCACTTATATATATCGTCAAATCTCGAGATGTGATGAAGTCATTGTAGACAACTCACTGTTGGCGAGCACGTCACTTAGGCTAATCCTGGTGGTAGGTTTCATCTCACTATTTCCAAAACGTTACTGTATTGGTAACCGTGAATGAAATAGACGCTCTCAATGCACACTTTGATTTCATTATTTTATAGGCTAGTTGCAACATTTAATTCTTGCAAGGTACTATAATCAATTGTATCATGTGAACTATGTAGCTATTTTTTATATGTATTTTTCTAAAAACAGCACATTAGAATAACACACTTAACAACATAATCGGCATACAATCCAAAGAGACAAAATAAAAAATACAAAAAGATAAAAACACCATAAAAAGAGAAGCTAGTGCGTGGATTGCAATCTCTCCCGTGGAAAGGCCGTCATCCGCGGACGCTCCAAACCGCCCGGCCTCCTGCCGCCGGCCGTGGCGTGAGGAGCTAGCCGCGGCCTCGCTCGTGGAGCCGCCTGACCGAGGGCTGGCCACCACGCACGGGCAAACGGAGGCCGCGGACGCCAGGCCAAGGGTGCGCTCGGCCGTCGTCGCACGCGCACGGGCCGTTGATGTGGAAGATTGCTGCCAGCCGCAGGATTATTGGAGCCGCGCGGGTCCGCCACCAGCAAGCTTCAACAGAAGGGGCCGCCGCCGCCGGGGAAGCCCTCGCCGGCCGCTAGCACGGAGCCTCACGCACGCGAGAGTTTCCGCAGGACGCAGAGCCGCACCCACGCGAGAGTTGTCAGAGGCTACTGTAGCTAGCCGCACGGGATGGGATGAAGTCTTGTTTACATGCCAAATTTGGCAACCAAATTTTGCATAGTAAGTGTTCCGCCACACTGTAGCAATTTTATTTTTATTTGGTAATAATTGTCCAAATATTGATTAATTAGGCTTAAAATATTCGTCTCGCAAAGTACAACAAAACTGTGCAATTAGTTTTTGATTTCATCTATATTTAATACTTCATATATATGTCGATATTTTGATGTGATGGGGAATCTTCTTTTTGCATAGTGGAATTTGGGAGAGAATTTGGGTATCTAAACAAGGCCGAAACTACGAAGGCCTTGTTTAGATCCGCCGAATCGGCGCCGGCGGCACTGAATCACTGTAGCTTTTTGTTTTTATTCGATAATAATTGTTCAAACTTTGATTAATTAGGCTTAAAATGTTCGTCTCGTAAAGTATAATAAAATTGTGCAATTAGTTTTTGATTTTATCTACATTTAGTACTCCATGCATGTGCCGACATTTTGATGTGATGGAGAATCTTCTTTTTGCATAGTAGAATTTGGAGGTGAATTTGAGAATCTAAACAAGGCCGAAGCTGCTCAATGCAGGTTTCGTCCGGTTTCCAGTCGTTCGAAACTGAGCTGATTCGTTTGGTGGCCAGGAAACTCCAATCTTCTCTTTCTTTCTCGATACATACAAGATAATGGTTTTTCTGACATGTCATTTTATTTAATTCGGATGAAACTCCCGTAACACACCTATTGAGACTGACCTTACCACTAATAAAATAGCACCGTTACATAGACTCAGAAAAATCAAGTACTCACGCAAATCGAGGACTTGAACATATATGGATAGGTTAAATTTACAGTAGTTGTGCATTGTGATGCCATCATTTAAATTTTCCACGCTTATATCAGCAAGCTGAGGTCTACTTCTTTCTTGAAATGGTCTCAATGGCGAGGCTTCTTTGGTTTGCTTCCTCGATGATTTTTTTTTTCTTATCTGCGCTATTAAGAAAGGTTCAGAGTGCAATAATGTCAACTCGAGATCAGAAATAAGTGTCCTGGAATCAAGAAACCTTCAGAGCGCATCAAGAAATAACCTTTGTTCGGTTGTCTGCATGCTACAGTGACGCAATCGACATACGTCGGGTAGCTTGAAGAACACAAGTCAGTCAAGGCAACGCGTTGTACTTGCACGTACAATATCGTATAAAATCAAAGGGAGATACGTTCCTCTGATTGGATATGTGTAATTGTCACTATTGCTGCTATCGAAATACATTGTGTTCGTGAATATACGTAAGCTGATGTCAAAGAAAATGTATAGCCACTGAAATTTTAGGAAACGGCCAGTGCTTCATTGTTTTCTCCGTACAAAGACTTAAGTCCACATCATCAGGAAAGGTTCAGAGTGCAGCAATGTCAACTCAATCAGAATAATTAGCAGGGAAGGCACTTGTTTGCTAAAGTGATGTAATTGACGTACATCGGCCGCTTGGTGCTGCAGGAGAACAAGTCTGTCAACGCCACAAGGCTGGCGTTTGATGGCACGTACCCTCTAGTTCAGTTTATAAAAAGTAGCCTTCTAAATTACAATTTGACTACTTATATTTCATATTATATTGTTTATGGTTTTAAGTTTATGATTATTGGGTAGTACATTTAGTTACAATCTAAAAGTACAAAGTTTATATAAAAATTATTAGCCTAATTATCGATAAAAATATATTATAAAGTTTTACTCTTAATTTACGTGAAATGCCTTCTAAACTGGAACGTATGAAGTAGCATATTGAGTCTATGACATCGAATGTGGGCAAGGTTATCGTGCAAAGGGTCGCACACGACCCCGTCGTCCTCATGCCCAGCCTCCTCCCCCACGCCCTGTCTCCCTCCCAGTGTCCCTCCTCCGCCGCCCCCTCCCTCGCCGCCGTCCTCGCCCCACCGCCGGCCACTACCAGCTCCGGCGAACCCTAGCGCCCGCGGCGGCTGCCTTCTTCCCCTCCCCCCTCTCACTGGAGCCCTGCCATGGCCATGCTTGCCGGTGACGCCGAGCTCCGAGCTTCGGCCATGGTGCCCTCACCCCTCCCTGGCCCGGGTGCCGCCGCCAGGGCCCTGAACTGTTCGAACTCCTTCCCCACCGCCTGGCTGGCTTGTCTCTCCCTAGCTGGCCCCTTCTATACCCGCCGGAGATGGAGAAGAAACCTACCTTGCCTTCATCGGAACCCTAGAAGCCGCTGGCTTCTTCTTCCTCTCCGGCACATGCACATGCACGGCCTCCTCCTTCCTCTCCATCGGGCGTGGGCGCGAGCACACCTGTGATAGCCTCACACGCACCTTTTGTTTACTTATCTTTTGAATTGAAGTGGTAATAGCAATTGAAAGCGCAGTTAGGTCTTAGAGAAGGAACTGATTTACCTAAGTAAGTAGCCAACTTCCGATAATCATTCCTAGCTTTGCGCTCGTCTTCATCGTCGACAACGGTTCCTAGTAGTAGCTGTTTCGCACGTGTGCGCGACAAGTCGCATAATAAACTTTGCGATCGAACATCCCTCGTTTATGGGTTAAGTTATTGCGTTGTTCTTGTATGCACATATTTTACAGAGGTCAACAAGGCAATAATTAAATACCTTTCGCAAGAGAAGAAATTCCTTTCGACACTGATTAGGGCCATATATATGATTATGATGGTACATATGTAGGGTGTTGTCACAATGCTCACCGAGTCACGGGTCACATATATACGGCCTGCTCGACGATGGCCGCGAAACGGAACGGAACGACTGAACTGATGAGTAACTAACCTGTCTCGCGATGGAGTCATCGTCTTTGGTCCGAGGATTATTTCATGCCGACGACAGTAATCTTGGCATTGATTCATAGTACTGCGTACCAACCCTGGCCGGCTGGCTCACCGGTCACTGCCACCGTGAGCACTGACTGGGTGAGTCCGTGAGTGCGGCCTCGCCTTTTTTTTTTTCGAAAACATGCATTAGCACGTGTTTCATTGAGCCTGTTCGCTTGGCTGAAATCTGGCTGATCTGGCTGGTTTTTTGTGAGAGAAAAACACTGCTGAATGGCTGGCTGATTTGGCTGATAATCTCAAGCAAACAGGCTGGTTAAGTAGAAGTAGGAAAGTTTATAACCTCCGTAGAGAGTTACGGCGAGGAGCCATACACGTCCGGGAGAAAACACAAAACACAAATCACCTCTGAGTCACTGGTAGGAGGGACCAGACTATTTCCTATTGGTTCACCACTCCATATTTTGTATATGTGTCGGCTCAATCCGTCCACACATCACACATCTCCTTCTCCTCCCAACCGTCACCCATTATCTCCACGCTAAACAAGTGCATCGTCCCGCTGGTGCCATCAGTTGCTTGCATGAGCCTTCGTGTAACTGTGAATTAACAATACCACAAAAATCGGTTTTCTTTATTATATATACTAAATTCTTGGATATCTTGCTCGGGCATGAATAATGACATCATCATCTGTTGCCTACAAAGAAGTCCTGATGCGCCAGTGTGAATTATGCTGGGAGCACTAGGACCTGTTTGATTGCATGGATGGGGGGCTCGGCCAGGCTCACGGGCTGCAAGACTTTGTTTGTTTGTCTCGACATTCATCCGAGTTTGATGAAGTGCACTCTCCCTTGCTTCACAACTACGAACATAAGGTCTACTAACGACGTTTAACGGTGCTAGAGAAGTCGGTGGTCTCCCCTCTTAGTGGCAAGCAGCTTTGCCTGAAATCCTTTCGTAGCGAGTGTTGGCCATTCTTGAGCATATTTCCAATCATAACCCAATTGATATATTGTCTGGTTTAGAATGACTTCAAAACTACACTCTTTGTAGGTTAAGTCATAGTCCTCAACCTGTAAGTGTTGGCAGAAAAAAGGTTAAGAGAACCAAGCTTTGCAAAATATAACAACAAATTCAAATATAAGTTATGAGTTCGACTTCGACTTTACCACATCATTTCGGTTGTTCCGAACAATGCTTGTACAAAAGCCCTCAACATCATGACGCATGTCCGCATTTATTGCTTGTATCAGCACGGAGGATAGTGTAGGTAGGGTGTACCCAATATTCGCAAGCTTAATTACACATGCAAGGATGACAGAGTCTGCTGGGGTGCCTTTATTCCCATTTCTGAGATTTGTACAACACTTCTACCCCTCCTAGCGGCGATGGAAAAGCCAATTTGACATTGGATTAATAGACCATTATCTACATGAGAGGTCTGAACAACCACTTTCTGAACCCTGAAATTTGAGAGTGTCTCTTTAAGCTAAATGATTAGGTCAATTACCTACGATACATTTCAGAATCACACACACACACACACACACACACACACACACACACACATATATATATATATATATATATATATATATATATATATATATATCAGAAAACATATTTATACAAGCGTATTAGACACATTAATTTATTGAAAACATATAGAGTTGCTTACTATACTTGGATGATTAAACAATACATCCGGCAACACTGGATCAAATCCCATCCACTTTACATAGCCACTGAAACCTATGACTTCTGGCGGAGGGAGACGACGACGTCCTGCCATCTCTTCTCACTAAAGTCAATATATCAAAAATCATATCACTGGAGACAATATTTTTCATACAAAAATGCATACAACTATAGTCATTTTTTTTATAAGTCTACAAATATCAAAATTCACATCACTAAACCCTATATATCAAAATTCGATTCACTGTAGTCAATATTTATCATATACCAAAATGCATAAACAGTAAAGTTAATATATCAAAATTCATATATGTATGTCACTGAAGTCAATTTTTTTAAAAGTCTATATATATCAAAATTTGCATCAATAAACCTTATATATCAAAATTCATATCACTAAAGTCAATATATCAAAATGCATAACACGTCAATATATCAAATTCATATATGTATATCACTGAAGTCAATTTTTTTATAAGTCTATATATATATATATATATATATATATATATCAAAATTCACATCAATAAACCCTATGTATCAAAATTCAGCATCTTTCTAAGCCCGGTTTCACACAGCACGAAGGGATGACAAAGGGGTTGGCAACGAGTATTACCACCTGGCGGCAGACGAAGGTCGAGGCCAAAGCCGGAGATGAAGAAGGCGCCGGCAGAGACGATGTCGAGGCCAAAGATGAAGGCGCTGCCGGAGATGAGGTCGAGGCCGGAGACGCAAAGGCGCTGGCCGGAGACAAGGAGGGCGATGGAGCCGCCGCACACACACCGGAGAGGAGGACGAGGGCACCACACGTGCCGGAGCCGAGGACGAGGGCGCCGCCGCACGCGCCGGAGAGACGAGGATGAGGGTCCACCGCGCGCGTGCTGGAGCCGAGGATGAGGACGCTAGCTGGCCAACGGAGAACGAGGACGTGGGTGCCGCCGCGCGTGCCGGAGCCGAGGATGAGGACAAGGACCCACCATGCGAGCCGGAGAAGAGGGCGAGGTCAGACGGGTGGCGCACGGCGGGGGTGGCGGAGTGCGTGGCTCGGATCCGGCGGCGCTTGAAAGGAGAGAAGAAGAGAAGACACGAGTATATGGAGGGCTGGTACCTTTAGGCCCAGGTTAGGCTACCAACCGGGACTAACCTTTAGTCTCGGGTTGGGCCACCGACCAGGACTAGAGGCCTTTTAGTCCCGGTTGGTGGCCCAACCCGGGACTAAAGCCATATTTTGGCACGTGGCGAAACTGCTGCCTACCCGATAGTTTCATTTCCCGCCCATACAACAGTTTATAAGATATCCTTTAACATAAATAGGTTGAAAATTAGAAATTGCTTAGTAAAAAAATATAGCTAAAAAATTGCAATACAAATTTGCTTTCATATACAATTTATAATGCTTTTGTCTCATGCTTTAAATGTTTAATAACATATGCTATAAATTATAATTACAACTTAAAATTTTAAATTTCAAATCTCAGAAATTCAAGGGAAAATTGGATGAGTACCATTAAAAGATCTCTGGTTTAGAAAAATACCACTGAAAGATTCAGTTTTAGAAAACTAGCACCAAAAGGTTGCTCCGTTGTTTCATTTTACCATCCACGTTAACTTGACGTTAACTTCTCAAAAAATCCGACTGGAGCAACACAGGTGCACTCCCAGACTCCATTCTAGCCAGATATTATAACACACTTCTTACTCACATATATAACACACAGCATGGCATTGATGCACAACAGAGTAAATAACTGGCTGTTCACACATAGTTCACACATAGAGAGGTTGAGAGGGGATTACCCTTCTTGAACTTCAGTACCATCCATCCCTCCTCAAATCCCCAATCCCTTCTGGAACGTCAGTACCATCCAGAGCACGAGAAAGAGATAAGCAAGAGGAGGGGCGGAGAGTCTAGTGCACACCATGGAGAAGTCGAGGAGTGGCTGCCGCCGGGATGGGCGCCGTCGAGGAGTGACTGCCGGGAGGCACGCCGCCGGTGCCCTTGGCTTCCCTTCTGCTGCGTGCGTGGCCTGGTGCTGTGTGCGTGCGTTTGTCTGGGCACAGGGTGTGTGCGTGTGTTTTGGCCTGTGTGGGAGCCTGGGAGGGTGTGTACGCGTGAGTTTTTTTTCGATTTTCCTTTTTTCCGTGAAGAGTTAATGATGATATAACGTGAATGGTAAAAACCAATAACGGAGCAACCTTTCGGTGCTAGTTTTCTAAAACTAAATCTTTCAGTGGTATTTTTCTGAACTAAAGATCTTTTAATGGTACTCATCTAATTTTCCCAAAATTCAAACATAGTTTTCTTAGACAAGATGATTTTAAATGAAAAAGTTGTCCACTATAAAGTTGCATAACCTTTTTGAGATCTACAGCTTTTATTTTGGTCACTTCTCCATTTGAGGACATTTTAAAAATTCAAATTTCAAATTTTAGAAATTTAAACATAATTTTCCTTGACAAAATGATTTCAAATAAAAAAGTTGTCAATTACAAAGTTGTGTAATTTTTTGAGATCTACTACTTTTATTTTAGTTATTTCTTCGTCCGACAAAGTGGTACTGCACATTGTTCATAAATTTACATCTCTCTCAATGTAGACTACGACTTTGTCGGACAAAGAAATGACCAAAACAATAATAAAGATCTCAGACAACCTTACAATCCATACAAACATAATTATGATGTCTATACAAATAAACCTAATGAAACATAATTAACTTGCATACAAATATAATTAAAAATATGCCTAATTAAAGTACACAACCGTTCGAATAAACCTGATTAAACATAATAGTACGAATAAACCTAACTAACACATTGATCTACAAACCGGCTGCAATCCTAGTCAGTCTCTACTGCCAGTAGTGTATGTCTCGGATTGTGTACCCACGGTCATTGTCTATGTAATGTAAGGCTCGCACTACAACATTATCCATTATCTCACAACGCCGAGGACATAGCATCCTATAGATGTAGACTACTGACGGATTATCGATGGTCTGGTTCTGTCTAAATCTCACGCAATAATAGATGTCAGTTGTCGTCCTCTAGCCCATCGCTTCCACGAAGTTCTAGGCGTACCCTAGTCGCTTAAGTGCTTGCATGAGAATGGGCTGCAAGCCACATGTAGCATAGGTGAAACTATAGAGCAAAACCTGCAAGCAGACAAACACAAAATATCAGAAAGCACTCAAACAATAATAAGAATAAATAAACATTACTCTCATATTATACACGATATACCACATCCATACAGTTAAATGTCGCATGCCTCTCGCTTACTTGCAGCACATTAAGACTGTGCTAACGTAAAGCTTCTATCTTCAAGGACGAGAAATCAGACATATGGTAGCTAATTCACTCAATTACCTGCAAAGAAAGTAGCACAGCATCGATCTAGACGCCTATCTTGGTCGACGACTATCGTCTAGTCTGCATGATGTCCTGACGCACCTCATTATTGTACCTAATGGGGATGTCGAAGGCGACACTGCACGTCCATAACTCGCCCCCTTCATCATTTATGACCTTACTTGTCGTCATCTCGAAGATGTCTCACACCCCGAGTAGCCATAGTGCTGCTTCCAGCCACTTGACCGGTTTTATAGTCCGTGACATATGCAACAATCATATTATGAATGAATGTATATATGCAAAAATTATATTAGCATGCAAAACTTAAAATATTTCATACTATTGATGGATCTGGGTAACGCGGAATGGCCCTATCTAGCGATGGCACGAATAGAAGATCGCTAGGGTGGAAACATGGTTCCCGTGGCTGGGGAAGTCTGTCGCAATTTATCGTAACTAAAAAACTAAAAAAACATCCCAATAAATATAGAACCCCCATATAAATATACCATGGAACAATATATATTAGAGAAACATATAAACAATAAATCATCATATATATATATATATTGCACATAATTTTGTTTAACGATTATTAACTCTCATCAAGAAATAATGTTGCTAACAAAGATCTAGAAAACAATAAATGTTTAAGGTTACGTAGAAATGATGTATAAAAAAATAAAATCTACCATTATATAAAAAAACCACATATTTGGATATTTCTATGCTTATTACTAAAGCATGAAACGATAAACATTATTAGCAATGAAAGATTTGAAGAAGTTGCTAACCTTTAGAAGATTGAAGATGAAGCCGGCGGGCGAAAGCACTAACTTGCTCCCCCAAGCAAGAACACGGATGAATACGGATGAACAATAAGCAAAGACCCAAATTTGACCGGTGTGTCTTGGGCTAGGGGGACAGTGGAAGCGGGTATATATAAGTAGGGACATTTAGTCCCGGTTGGTGGAGCCTACCGGGACTAAAGGATCCACCTATAGTCCCAGTTAAAGCCAAAACCCGGGATAAAAGATCAACGGAACCTTTGGTCCCGGTTGGTGGTTCCAACCGAGATTGAAAGGTAACTTTTAGTGCCGGTTTGAACCACAGACCAGGGCTAAAGGTCCCTGCTACAAAAGTCTGCTGCGCTATCTGTTGGGTAGGGGATTCTAATCCCGGTTGGTGGTTCTATCTGAGACTAAATCTCCTATTATTCCCGGGTCAAATTCCGGCTGGGACTAAAGGCAAAACTCAAAAGTCTATTCTCTACTAGTGCGAAAATGCCCAGGCTCTACTCATCCGCATGGGGCCAACCTAGTCCAGGCACACAAACAAGCAAACGAATGAACGGAACTCCTCTAGAAACATGGAAACAATCGGCTTTTGCTAGGGCATCTCTAAGAGAAGCCTCTAAACACTTCCTCACCCATTGTCTCCTCCTATCTATACAAAATAGCAATATGTGCACTCATCTTTCCCGCCTCTCTCAAATTTTGGGGAGGGTAAAGGGTTCTCTCAGGATAGTCTCAACCTAAAACTATGAGATAGTTCCCATACTTTGTCAGCAGACGCGACACAAAGAAATCATATTTTCAATAGATAGTTTCTTCAAAATAGATTTTTAATTATCCTATCACATCTTCCTATCTTGGCTCTCGTTTAGATGTAATTTCTTGTGTAAGAAACTATTTCTTCTCTCTTTCTTAATTCTAATGTCATTTCACTATTTTGTTTAGTTGACATCCTAATTAATGGCCATAGAAACCATCCTAGTAGTTTTTGATCGGTTGGGACTGCCCTCGAGTATGTGTGCAATCCTACGTGGCAGCATATTTTTAGTAGAATAAATGCTTTCACTCTCAAGTACGGCTAATGGTTTTTGCGACTGATAAGTCGGCTGAAACTGATTTATTGCGAGAGAAAAATACTGTTCTCATAGCTGATAAGCTAGGCTGATAAGTTCTAGCGACAAAGTGTTCGGTCACATTTCTTGTAGTTATATTTAAGATCCATGTTGCACTCCTTGCTTGTTTTTTAAAGGAACCACCCGAGCATTTCTGAAGGGGCAAAGAGAATTGGGATGTTGACATATCCTAACTAACTCTATAAATACGAAGCTGGGACAGGGTGTTTATTAGTGTGCTGCATCCGATGCTTTGTCGATAGATCGTCAAACCATCATGGCGCTCTCGTTCTTGGTTTTACTACTGCTGATTACCCCTGTCGTCGTCAGTCAGCAAGGTAATAACCAATAATCTTGCTTCAACTTCATGTCGACCTGTATATAACCTCGGAATTGATGAATCGTGCGTGCAGATTTCCTGAGCATCGACTGCGGCGTGGAAGCCAACTACAGCGGCAATACGGACAAGTCCACCGGCATCGTCTACGTCTCTGACGAACCCTACACCGACGCCGGCGAGAACTGCAGGATAGCCCCCGACCACGAGGGGAAGTTGGCTCCCCGTTATCAGACGCTGAGGAGCTTCCCGTCCGGCCTGCGGAACTGCTACGCGCTCCCCACCGTGGCCGGGACGAAATACCTGGTGCGGGTGGAGTTCGCCTACGGCAACTACGACGGCAAGAACAGCTCGTCGCTGGAGTTTGACCTGTACCTGGGGGCCAACTTCTGGGAAACTTTCTATCTGGGACCTCTAGATACGTCGTCGAGCCACTACTACCCGCGCGAGGCGATCTTCGTCGCGTGGGCAGGCTGGGCGCCGTTGTGCCTCGTCAATACCGGCCGCGGCACGCCGTTCGTGAACGTCGTGGAGCTCAGGCCGCTCGCGGCCGGCCTCTATCCGCAGGTCGCACCCGGCCTGATCGTGTCCATGTATACACGGCGAGACATGGGGACCGACGTTTTCACATGGTACGTACTGTTACAAATTATATACGCTAGCAAAATGTGTCGGTGTGTTACAACTAGCAATATATATATATATATATATATATATATATATATATATATATATATATATAGTATACTCTATAGCTAGCTACAAAATAAGTTATTTTGTAGCCACCTCTATTTACGATAATTTTATATACTAATTTACAACAATGTCATATATATATATATATATATATATATATATATATATATATATATATATATATATATATATATAGGGAGTGTATACTCTATAGCTAGCTACAAAATAAGTTATTTTGTAGCCACCTCTATTTACGATAATTTTATATACTAATTTACAATAATGTCAGTATATATTTACGATAGTTGAATTACTATAGTACATGGGGATATTTACCATAATGTTATAGTAAATCACATAGTAAGGAGTTACTATTATCTCGTAAATTAGCATAGCAATTATCGTAGCTCAAAGTGTCTACAGAATAAGTTATTTTGTAGCCAGCTGTAAGGTAATATATATATATATATATATATATATATATATATATATATATATATATATATATATATATATATATAAACTTTCATGAAAAACAACGACCAGAATGATACATATCTATTAAAGTTTTGCCATCTTTATAAATTTAAAAACTTTTATTTTATTTTATGATGACCATAACATTCATAATATAATATAAACTAATGTTGGCAATAATATGATAACACCCTATTAAGTTTGTACTGAACTTAAAATACAATCTTGATATTTTTTTTTCTTTCATTACAAAGCACAACCATATTTTCACACTATTTATGCGTGATATAGTTAAATATCGAGTTTCATAACTTCATTTGTGGGCCCATAATTAAAAAATTGGTCTGTCCGCTGATGATTATGATAGAAAACATCTCTCAATTTTTGATATGGTAACCCTCATTAGGCAATGTACAGTTTATAGACAAATTTATTTAGACCTTACCGATGACAATTTGGCCAAGATTACAGTTCATGGTTTGATTCGTTAGACAAAAAGCTGAACCGGTTATAAAAAAATAAAATTTGTTCCTAATGAAAATTGCAATGATACCTTGGTGGTCGAAATCTTTTCTTTTTCTTAAAAAAGGTCAAGATGTTAGAGATTCAAAATACTTTATTTATTATTTGTTTTTAATATTTATAGGAAATTGGACAAAAATGGAATAGGAGATCAAATGAAAAAGAGTAAAAAGAAGAAACATAACGTGGGAAAAGAAAAAAAAATAAGACAAAAAAAGAAAGATGGAAACCGAGCGTGAAATGTGAGAAAGATTCTTGGAGATGCTCTAAGATAGAAAAAAAACAGGAAGAAAAAGAAACCATAAGTGCAAAAAACACAGGAAAGAAAAAAGAAACCGGGATGGACACGACTCCGGTAAGATGTACGGAAAATGAACATAGAAAAAAAATCCAGGAAAAATATAATTAGAACTTCGTGAAAAACGGCTAAAACCCTCTTTGTGGTTTAATATTTAGATAAGATTTACCTAATTTCTACTTTTATTCTTTTGTTCTATTTAGATTTGGATTAGGATCCCTATTATATTTAACTTACTCACGATCGGAGGTATCTATTTGATTAGGATTTTTAGCAATCTAGGTTACCTAAAAAACGTGTCCAAACCATACATGTGTCATATAAAACAGGAGGATCGTAGATCGATGAACAGAGACAATTTTCACATTCACAGAGTTAGTTAAGGGAGGCCGGACAAAAATTAGGAAGAAACTTTGGTTCTTTAATATTAGGTATAGACTTAGAAAATGAAAATAATTTGGCCTCTGTGACCAGATTTTACAATATCATCAGCTTCTTCGTTAATGAAAATAAAAGTAAAAGAACAAACACAAATAGAAGAAAGTGATACGCAAACACATCGAACGTTATGTTTGGCAAACACATCCAAAGCGATAAACCTCCAATGTTTTGCTTGCCAAATAAAGCTTCTCTAGTGTGTCTTCGTGATCATCAACGCCTAGGCTAGAACTGCAACTAATATGATCCTAAAAATAGCATGCATCAAATAAATCTTTTATTTGTCTAAAAACAATATCATTACGAGTACACCAAATTACTCGAATAATAGCAGGAACTCTCATAAAAATCATTTTTTATCCTCCCTCCCAACTCCAATGAATCAACCTCTAAATATGTTAGTACATCTAGGTAGGGTTATTACCTCAATAGCTACATATATACAATGCTTCAATAGTTTTAGAATGATGGAAATTAAAAGGTGCTTAATCTATTGCATTGCAATCATAGAACAACATTTTTGGCTACCTGTCTAGTCTCTCTTTCTAAATTGCTCTTTGTTACGATAACACCTCCCTAAAGGTACCAAAGGAAGATTAGCTTCAATTTTCAAATGAATTTATTGATGAATTATTAAGTAGGCATATATGTATTGTACTAAGAATTGACCGTGATTATGTAAATCCTAGTTAAAAATATTTCTCTCATTTGAAAGTTGAACATTGGCTATTTTAGCTACTAGTTGAAGCTAAGCCACCAATTTATCCTTGTTTAAACCTCTATGAACTATAAGTCCAATTATATAGGTAATTCAAACAGTCTAGCTTATAGTCCAGTTCATGGCTCATTTGAACTATTCAGCGACCCAGCTTACAAAAAGTTATTTGCCAGCTCCCTTCAGCTATTACAGTTTCTAAAAAGTTTGGTTGATCCAAACGAAGCCTAATAGGTACGGTACTAAATTTGAACCATTTTACATTACTATCCTTGAGAGAAACCATATTTCGGTATATGATATACTTTTCTTTACCTAGGCAACAAGTTAATTACAATTATATTTATTTTCTAAACCTCTAAAAAAGTATAAGTCTTTCCATAACAGTCTGCTCAAAATAAACACAACATATATATTGCTTGTAATTCAAGATTTTACAAAGTAAAATCCAAGATAGTACATTTTCTGAGCCATACAACCTTCTCTCGATTTGGTGAAGGTATCCTGAAGATCCATACGGCCGTCTCTGGTGGGAGGTGGGCACGGCTAATAACCCACGGTGGGTGAACCAATCGACCACACAACACATCCAGCCGGACAGCATTTTCGCCGTGCCATCGCGCGTTCTGCAGACGGCAATCCTGGCAGCGGGCAACGGCACCACGCTCACCGCCACAACGTGGCAAGATTACAAGAAGTCGCGGTTCATGGTCTTCCTCTACTTCGCAGACTTCCAGAACACCCAGTTTCGGCAGTTTGACATCTACCTTGACGAGAATCGACTGGTGCCGGTTGTGGAGTCGTACAACCCCTCGTACCTGAGTCCATCCACTGTGTACATGGAAGACTACAGTGCTACTGACGGCAAGTACAGCATCACTCTTGTTTCCACCAACACCTCCGTGCTGCCCCCAATGATCAATGCGCTGGAGATCTACCTTCGCGTCCCGTTTCAACCTCCGACGACACTCCGTCGAGATTGTAAGTCCTGGCTCTGTCCATCTTCCCTCGCACTCACCCTCACAGACACGCCGACTCTGTTCAGTTCTATGTCACATTATTGGGTTCAATTTTGACGTTCCTTTATTATTAGTTGCATGCGTGCTCTGGGCCTGGAGATGATGTCAAAAGGTTACAAGGCTCACAATTCAAAAACCATCATAGTTTCTATGTGCATCGACACCCACAATCAGTGGCGGAGCGTGAAGTAATATCAAGGGGGGGCAACTATAGTAGAAACATTTGCTGCTGTTCTTTCTGGCTGCTGACGATGCAGTCAAAAGAAAGAGTGCCATCTAAAAATGCATACAAGGAGCTTGTGTGTTCAGACAGGCAGGAGCTCAGACTAGCTTGGAGTCAACACAAATGCAGAGAGTTGTACTAGTACGTATGTTCAGCGCTTAGAGTAAGGGGCGGCTGGCGCCCAGTATCACCTACACGAGGCTCCGCCAGTGCCCACAATGCAGAAATTAATTACTCTACCACTCAAGCATTTTGCTGACGTGACAAGCGATTTAATAAGGAGAGAAAAGGAAATGGTTTTTAATACTAAGATACTAGTCTTCACGAGAACCAAGACATAAAGAGATATGATATGTAGATGTTAGAGAAAGAAGACATGTGATTGGACAAAAAACTATCAATTGGAATCATAGTTTCTACGTGTAGTGTAGTGTCTATATAAATTAATAAACATAGTGTAGTATCTATATAAATTAATAAACATAGAAACTATCTGTGGCTTCTAGTATTCCCGTCCCAAATTAAATCAACTCCTAAGTCAAACTATTTTAAGTTTGACAAAATTTATATAAAAGACTAATAGTATTTATGACACTAAATACATCAAAATAATATATTTGTTTGGTGTTATAGATGTTATTACGATTTTCTATAAACTTGGCCAAACTTAAAATAGTTTAATTTAGGTTGATCCAATGATCCTAAGATTTGACTTATTTTGGAAGGGATGAAATAATTCGGGTCGGTCACTTATCTTAAAGATAAGGAATGCTAAGAAAATGGAGTTGATTTTGAAATTATAATTTTGACAATTATAATGTCTAAAGGTGGACTTTGTTATAGGTGTATTGCACTACTTCAACGTCGAGAGGTAGTTCTTTTTGTTAGGTTTAGTCTGTCCCATGTCAAAAATCGATGGTAGAGGAGCATAACATATAAGGCGGAACAACCCTCACCTATTATGCTAGTTTTTTTGGTTGAGTTAGACATAAGGCCTTGATATGTTATGGGCTCCGATGGACCTGGACTTGAAACATGCTAGTTCGTGGGCCTAGTGAGCTAGGCCGGGCTGCGCACTATAACAAGTGGTATCAGAGCCTATGGTTGTAAAACCTAGAAAATTCCAAGGGTCACATGGTGATGAGGGAGGCGGTTAACGCCTCGGAGGTCATACGGGTTGTGTGTGACATGAAGCGTTGGACTTGGGCTTGGAAAATGTCTTCCGGAGATCGCACAGGGTTGTGTGATGTGAAGAGTTGGGTCCGATGTATGACAGAGGAGATTGTTAAGTTTAATCCTACATAGAAAATTGATGGTGGGGGAGCACAACATGTAAGGCTGGGGCAGCATAGGGTTATGTGATGTGAAGAGTTAGATCCGATGTATGACAGGGGAGATTGTTAGGTTTAGTTCTATGTAGAAAATTGATGGTGGGCAGCACAACATATAAGGCTGGAGCAGCCCTCGGTATCTTGTTAGTCTTTTGGGTTGAGTTAGATTCAAAGCTTTAATATACTGTGGGCTCTGGTGGACCTAGGTCTGAGGGGCGCCAGCTTTTGGGGGTATAGCGAGCTATGATTGAGAATATCATCCGTCTTGAAACCTTTAAAATACATATTTAGGTATGCAAATCATATCACATGATGCCTAAATCATCATACTTATTTTAAATATAATGCACCTATGTAATACTCCCTCTGTCCTGAAATATAGTGTATTCTGGTCATTCTCAGATAAAATAAGAGAGTGCAATAGACGTATATACCCTTCACTTACCTTCCTAATATATTGAAATTTGATTCTATTCCGCATGATTAAAGGGTAAACTCTTAGTCTTCTTATACAAAATATGGCAAGTACATGAATTATTTTCCTTATACAAACTAATTAATCATGTATTTTTATTTAAGTAAACATTATCTTCTTGTTCCTCGAATGCACTATATTTCAGTATAAATTTCAAATGCTAGAATGCACTATATATCATGATAGAGGGAGTATGGCATTAGCATGTGAAGCCCACTTATCACCTACACTCCTCTATTTATCCTCCTCTATCTTTCTCATCTCTTTCCCCGAATAGGTTTTGTTGACTTGGAACCCCGTTGACTTCTTTGCAAAGATTTGGTGATCTCTCCACAAAGTTTGTCTTTTGGAGATTGGACTTTACTTCAAGGAGAATAACCCATATCATGCATTTTGACTTCTTTGCGAGATAAATCTTGGGCCACCTCTTCTTGCAAACAAAGCCTTTGTGCTCTACAGGCCCCTGAATCAGTACAACTACTTTTATATGTTCTCTTAATCCATCTACAAAATAATTGTGCTCTCCCCACTATGTTGTTCTCTTAACCAATCCACAAAATAATTGTGCTCTCCCCACTATGTTTTGATGGCTTTGGCTTTTGACTTAAAACGGATTCAACTTCACTATTTCGGACTTGATTTAGCATTATAAATTACTAGAAGAATGCCCCACATATTACTACAGGAATCACAGGTGAAATTATACTACTTATATGAACGAATAAATATCATAATATGTGTTAGTGAATGATTTTTAGCATTCTAATGTGGACAACTAAATATCTGTTAGTACATGATGTGGTTAGTTTATGTAAATAGCTTGAATGGAGATATAATGGTATGTGCTAGCTAGTTGGATGTGTTAATGGACGCTGATGTGGACATTTTGCATGACGAGATAGTTGCATGTGCTAGTGGATACTGATGTGAACACTTAACATTGCAAGATATATAGATTGTTAGTGGGGATTGAAAATATAGGATATTTGAAAATTTGAAAATATAGATATAGATATAGATTCTTGTGCGTGATTATTTGGCAGGACTTCTTGTTAAACCAGCAGAGAAATCCCAACACAAGCTCTAAAAAATGCTTTACATAGGAAGAGGCTTGCCAGCTGTTTTTTGTCGGTGATTGGCTGGTGGTTTGGTGAGTAGTGGTACCTCAACCTTTCATGACCTTCCTTGTTCCATTTTTCTACTCTCCTTCCTGCAACCCTGGTATGATCTATGATGGCAGCGTGCCGACCGCCCGCTCCGGCATTGAGGGTTGGCAAGGGCCTCACTCTCCAACGTGCAGTAACAACGAGCTGCGCCATTAAGCATCCTTCCCCGCAACCTTCGTTCGTCTTGAGCAGCACCCGATTGCAACGCTCACATGAAGAGCCATTCCTTACGCCCACCCTTTTGCCCAATGTGCTCAATAGAATGTCGCTTAAGTTTATGCCACTGATCGAACTGGTCTGCAGCCAGCTTGTTACAATGGTTTGCCAAAGATTCTAATTTGAACTTTTTTCTCTCTCTCCTTTTCCTCTCTTGTATATGCTCAGTTCTGGCTGGTTACACTGGTTCCTTCCCCCTTTTTTCAATATGCCAAAGATGTTACAATCGTTTCAGAAGTCATGTATATGGGTGATTACACTTACACCGAGTTCCCAAACATTGTCTTGACCATATTTTTTGTATGCTAGTTGACGCCATCATGGCTATCAAAATCGAGTATGGAGTGAAGAAAAACTGGATGGGTGATCCATGTTTTCCAACCAAATATGAATGGGACGGTGTGATATGTAGCAATGCAAGTGGTAACACTTCGAGGATAATATCACTGTGAGTATCCGGAGCATTATTTAGGAGTCCTAATCATGATCTTATGTGTGCTAGTATATTATTGGTGCATTTGATTTATGTTGAATTCAAATTCTCACGCAGAGATCTCTCCAACAGCTATTTGCATGGCCCAATATCTAAGAATTTTACACTTCTCACAGCACTCGAGAATTTGTAAGTGTCCTCTGCTTTCGTTATTTATGACCACATACTCCACGGTCCATGACCTATGATCTCATTCTGCTACCTGTGAATGTCATCATGATAAGTCAGTTTCTTTGGCTTACATGTTCTGGCTAATAAGTTAGTTTATTGGATCAGTCTAGGATTTGTTGGAGTGAAACCCTATTAGAGGATTCTGTAAAGTTATAATACCTTATACCACTCTCCTAAAGCTCAAGCCTCTATACTGAGGTGATAGGACATAAGACATATGTTAGGTTCAGTTCGACTCTAACAACCAGAGGACTGATGCACGTGTAGCGCGGTGGTTGCGAGCGTCAGTTGGGACAGCCCAGACTGGTGTTCGAGCCCAGTGGGCGCGGCTGGGCGCTTCCCATGGGGCTGGGATGGGATCCCTCACTAAGCAAACTGTCCTTGCAGGATGTGGCACCTAGGCAGGCAGCCTTCGTGGCCTTTTGTAGACCTAGGAGTGCTTCTAGGCCTAGGAGTTTGTTTTCTGACAAGTGACAACGTGCATTAAACCCCATTTTGATGGAAGTGTCGTTCTGTTTCAAAACTGTATTTGCCAGTCGAATGGATGAGACTATTGTAGGGGAGCCTTTTTTTTTTTGTGTGTGTGTGATAGCATGTTTGCCATAACTTCATCATCATCTTTTTCGGTTAATAAATTAAATCACTCTTGACGGTCAAATATCTCAATATTAAATGTACCTTCCTCTGTAGCTTTGATCAGATGGCTCCAGCAAATTTAAGTTTACATAAGGCAATTAGAAAATCAATTGATGAACAACAGCATACTTGTCGGGACTGTTCATCGGGCTTATAATCCGTCTTATTCAGCTTGTTTTTTCAGTCGGAACAGTATTTTTCTCTCACAAAAAATCAGCCAACAGTATTTTTCAGCCGGCTTATAATTCCAGCCAAACGGGGCCCATTCCCATTGACTGAACTACAAGGCTTTTATTTCCTACCACTAGCTTGATATGTCATAAATCATGGTCAAGCTTGATAAAACCTAGATTTTTCCCCAGATTCCCTTCATGTATAGTTTGAATCAACTATCGTTTACTTTGGCCTTGTTCAATTTAATTGTGCAAATGTTGCAGGGATTTATCTTACAACAACTTAAGCGGCTCAGTACCTGATTCCCTACCAAATTTGCCTTCCCTACGAGTTCTGTAAGTGTATATTTGTTGCAAATTGTTACCAAGCCAAGGACTTTACCAATTGTCTTTCATTTTCTACAGAAATATATCTGGCAACCAGCTGAGTAGTGACTCCCTATGTAAAAATTACACCGGGTCAATTATTTTCAGGTTTTGAGTTTCTTCTCAATATCCAAAGTGTCTCCATTTCCATTAATATGCTTCTGAGTTTTGTGTTGCATCTCTTGCTGTGACCTTCAAACAAGTCACTGTCTAAGACATTTTCTCCTTGAAAATAAGCCCAGGCCTGATTATCTTATATAATTTCAGATATGATCATGATGGGTCTAAATGCAACACACCATCACCAAGCCCACCACGAAATAAAGCAGCTATCATAGCTATTTCAGTAGTGGTTCCTGTGCTGGTGGTAGTACTTGTAATTCTTGTATATTTTGTCTGGCGGGAGAAAAGAAAGCCTAACGGTATGCATCCTGTTGCTCTGTTCTGAACAGATATGTATTAATGTTATCAGTTTATAATGGAGTGCTCTTTATAATACTCCACCTTTCTTATATGATACTAGTGCAACCACTTTTCACACTTGGCTCAACAAGGGATCCACAACCTGATAATGCTCTGGGAAGCATACAAAGTCATGAGGACAACCTGAAAAAAACTGAGAATCGCCGGTTCACATACAAAGAGCTGGAGAAGTTCACTAATAATTTTAAGAAGTTCATAGGACAAGGAGGTTTTGGATCCGTCTACTATGGTCATTTGGAAGATAATACTGAAGTTGCTGTCAAGATGCGTTCTGAATCATCATCACGTGGGCTTGATGAATTTTTAGCAGAGGTACCAAATTTCAGCAACTTAGAAAAGTTGAAGGGGCATAATCAATTTGAAAATAATATGTGTTCTGTATCTTGTTGCATAGGTTCAGAGCTTGACAAAGGTGCATCACAGGAATCTAGTGACTTTGATTGGTTACTGCTGGGAGAAAAATCATTTGGCACTGGTTTATGAGCACATGTCTCAAGGCAGTCTTTTTGATCATCTGAGAGGTTTGTCTATTGCAAGCCTGTGGAGTATTGATTTAAGCATAACCAACTATGTTACCTTTTCAAATTGCTTTGTAATATCTATACATGTTTCAGACCTGAGAAGCCATCTTGACTGACCTTTATATAATTCTGGTATCAGAAGTAGAAGCCTTTTTTGGGGTGTCTAGATGTCTTCCTTCTTAAGTGCCTAATCCATAGTGACAGCATGGTCACATTAATTTTGCCAGCATCTTTCTTATATTGTCCATCCATCTTAAATTTGGGACGAGGGGTGACTTGTTGCTGTCAGCTACACCAGAGTTATCTCAAACCCAACCAGCAACCTATGCTTTATTTCATAATACTGTATGACTTCAACTAATGTGTGTACTCTAGGATTTTAATAAAACTTCAAAAAAAGAAACACTCTGTAATATTTGTTGAAATCGATATGTGAATAATTAAACCATTCTTTTCTATTAAGGTAAAAATGGTGCTGCTGAAGCCTTGAATTGGAGAACGCGTGTACAAATAGTGCTTGAAGCTGCACAAGGTATGGTGCAATAAAAAAACACATGAACAAAACTGAACTTTTCTAAGTATATAAATCCTCCATGTTCTATGATCATTTTTTGGCATTTCCACGTGATATATAAAGGCCTGGACTATCTGCACAAAGGCTGCAATTTGCCAATAGTTCACCGGGATGTGAAGACTAGCAACATTCTCTTGGGTCGAAGTCTGCAAGTTAAAATAGCTGATTTTGGACTGTCCAAAACATATCTTAGCGAGAGTCAGACTCACATATCAGCAACTGCTGCTGGTACAGCTGGTTACATGGATCCTGAGTATGTCTTTCCCTGTGTACTAACTACGGACATTTGTAACTTTTTCATGTCGATTATTTTTGAATGAGTACATTGTTAACAGCTGACTTTGCAAAGTACGTGAAACAAAACTAGTAAAACTCGTGTTAATATGGGCAATAGGTTTCTTATCCATGCATTTTTCTTATTCTATAAAAATTAGGCTTGTCTGGTGTTGTTTTTTCTTGAACGTTCTTGTTATTGTTTCTTCAGGTACTACCTCACTGGAAGGCTAACTGAGAGCAGCGATGTGTACAGCTTCGGAGTAGTTCTACTTGAGGTAGTCACAGGCGAGCCCCCAATAGTACCAGGCCAAGGCCACATCATTCAGCGTGTCAAACAGAAGATTGCCACTGGTGACATCGGCTCAGTTGCTGATTTGCGACTTGGAAGTGCCTATGACATCAACTCCATGTGGAAGGTAATCGACGCCGCTATGATGTGCACTGCAGATTCTGCTGCTCAAAGGCCGACGATGGCGACAATTGTGATACAGTTGAAAGAGAGCCTGGCGTTGGAGGAAGCTCGTGAGAAGGACAGTAGCTGCAGGGCAAGCGCTAAGGTATCCACATTTCGTCCATCGGCAAGATGAATTTGTACCGGCCTATACCTGGATTTGGTTCAAAGCTGATGCATCCCTCTACGAGTCTACAATACAACGAGTGTTTCTTATGAACTTGTCTATTTGTGCACTGTTTTGAATCTGCTTGTATATACTCCCTCCATCCCAAATTATAAGACGTTTGACTTTTTTGACATCAAGTATGACCACTCGTCTTATTCAAAAATTTGTGCAAAATATCTATTCTTTTATCGTGGCTTGGTATATTAATAAAAGTTCCTCAAGAATGACTTAAATTTGACTATGTGTGTACAAAAGTTTTTGAATAAGACGAGTGGTCAAACTTGGGATAAAAAATCAAACGTTTTATAATTTGGGATGGAGGGAGTATGTATGTATAAGGACTTGGAGAGACCAAGCTCGTGTGTGCGAGTAATAAGGTTAAGTTGCAGTTTCTCCGGAGACTGTGAGCTCCCCATGCTTTGTATGCATTTTTAACAAATAGTTACCCTGTTTGGTTGTTTGTATGTAACTGACTAGTAATAGTGATAACAAAAAAGCTCAAATAATTTGAAGCGGATTGAGAAATTGTGCCTTCGCTGTAACACCCGAAAAATTGCTTATTTGGAAATAGAGCTAAAATGATTTAATTATGTATTTTTGTGCTCATGAAAACATAGGAAAATAAAAATTATCGTTAAATTAAAATTCATCTTAGGATGTAGCAACATTGTTGTACATACATGCTAATGCATTGTGTTTTTGTATTGTTTGGTTTTGACCAAGGTTCAAAATCAATTCAAACTGTTTTTATTAAAATGCGTTTAGTAGGTCAATTTTCCTTCTCTGCTATACCTTTATTCTTTTTCTACAGTCAAATTCCTTGTCTCTCAGCTCAAGTTTCTTTGAGAGCTTCCTAAAATATTTTCTTTGTAACCAAAATCACTCCTTTCAATTCCTTGTCCATCAATCAAAATCTACAAACTTCTCGGGAATTTTTTCGACTTTTTCTATAACTTGTTTCCACTTGTCTGCGAGCATAGTCTAATTTTTAGATGCTCCAAAATATCTTATCATGAGCTCCAAATACTTTATTTGGGTTTCTCATGTTCCATAATGTCTCTGAAAAATTTTCCTGAATTTTTGGAGCTTTCGGAGTATTTTTTGCGGCTTAAATAATAATTCTAGACTTTTCTAGAATTATTTTATCCATGAAAATAATTAATTCCGAAAATAATAAATCTCTCATTTTTTTCCAACGCTCAAAACCCATGTGCAATAATCCTAATAAATCTCAAAGGCCCATACATTTATTTACTAATGGGCTTAAATGATTACTTAGGCCTATTAGCGGAGGTAGATGGTGCAACATCAATTAGCACCATATCGCTAGGTGACATGGAGGTGGAGAGTTTTCCTCCCTATATATACGTACCTACCCCATGGGCAAAGCACACCAAAACTACCGTAGAGGAGCCCCTAGTTTGGGAAATCTCTCGTGTAGTAAATTATATTTTCTCCTCCTTCTTTTGCCGCCGTCCGATGAAGCCACCAGCCTGCTTGCTCATGAGCATACGTTCTACTCCAAGAAGAAGAAGAGGTATTTACTTGAATTTCACTGTCTAGATCACATTAAAAACCAGATTTTGATTTATTTTCGAAATTAAAATTCTAGGTATTTACAAAACTGCCACTATCTTGTTTAGGCCATATATTCTACGTTTTAATTTCGATTTGACCCGTTCAAATTGTGTTAGGTTCGTATTTGCGAGCTCTACATATTGGTAGTACTGTACAGTAGGTTTGGAAAATTTAATTTTTGAGTTTATATTAAAGTAATTATTTATCTATAGGAAATCTTATAAAATTTATAACTTTCACGTTTTAAATCCGAATTTCGTGATCTTTACGTCTGTGTGTTCGTAGCAACACGTAGAACATCTTTAAAACCTTTTCACACATTATTTCATATGTTTGATGTACTGTTCTAATTTATTTCTATTGTTTACTTTGTGTATGATTGAATGGACTCTTGTGTGGTGATTTATTGATCAAGTCCAGTCGGTGAGATTTACGTAGAGATTCAAGAAGCTATTAATTGAAGATTTGGATCAGAGAAAGGATCTCAATTTAAGACAAGTATAGCATGGGATCATCCTTGTTTCCTATTCACCTTTAATACACTTAATTCATGTGCATGTGTCTACCTTGTTACCACTAAGGATATCCTAGTTTTTATATCTTATACCTTGACATCCATGGGACATTGCATTGGGTAGTATTATGCTAGTGCTCAAGATAAATAACCATGATCTGTAACTTGACTAATGTTATATGCAATAAATGTTTAAAAGATGCTTTTATAGAAACATGGCTCAAGAAGGCTAGAACATATTTGGTTGTTTTTATGGTGCTCTAGTTTCTCTCTTTAAGGACTTATCTGTAAGCGAACATCCGGGACTTACAGTACAACTGTGAGGGCTATATGGCTCTAGCTTTAGTCAAGTATGAGGACCTTTTCTAGCTTGTTAGAGGTTACCCTTGTGGCACAAATGGGGGAAAAGTAGACTGTGGATCTCTGCGTGGTTGTATCACATAGACTGACTAATGAAACCTAGCGGCCGTAACTTGTTAGACGAACCTTTGAAAGACTTCATAGTGAACCCTGCCGACCTTCCTTGGAAGTGGGTCAAGAGATTAGCTACCTCAGGCGAAAGGGTAAATCACGACTCACAGTGAAAGTGTACAACCTCTGCAGAGTGTAAAACTATTATAACAGCCGTGCTCACGGTCACGAGTGGCCTTGGACCCTTACAGAATAAATGATGACATTGATGATAATGATAATACTGATGATATTGATGCTCACTAATGATTATTGTTTATTGCTATACATTATTCTCGTTTACATGATCATAAGGTTATTTGGGCTTATGTTAAACTTGTTGCTACTCAATTGCTAAAAGATGACTCACTAAAAGCTATTGCAGTAAACCCGTGTCAAATCTTTTGAGCCTCATGAACCCCATGATATATTTGCAGAGTTCGACATGGACTCACTCTTGCTATTTCCCACACCTCAGGAATAGTCTCTAGAATTAATAGGCTTGTGATCAACCAGTCAGTTTGTTCCTGGAGTGAAGTCTACACCTGATGTTCGGAGTTGTCTTTCCACTGTGTTGCTCTCTAAGGTATATTTTATACTATTGAGTTATGTTTATTAAAATTTTTTCTCTTGATAATTCACTTATCTGCGGCTATATGTAAGATTTGACTATTTTATTTCACATATAGGGTATGTCTGGTTTTGTCCTTAAAACCGGGTGTAACATTTGCATTCCACCATACGTAGCTTTGTTATTTTCAATTATTTTCCTTTGATATCCTATTGTCACTGACTACAATTTTAGCTATTGTTAATTTGCATTTTTCTGTGTTTTATTTTTAGAATTATCACAGTTTCACTCTCTCCGTTCCAAATTATATGTCACTTTAAAAGTTGAATTTAGAGGCCAATTGGGCTGTTATTTAGAGGCCCACGCCTCCTTTAGTGGGGAAATACCATATCTATTTGGGGCCAATGTCCATGATATAAGCTTCAATATGTAATATTTGGGACTGTTCGTTAATTTTATATCTTGTGGACTTGTGATATTTAGGAGAGTAAAGTCTTATTTGTCTCTCTGAATTTAAAAAAATCCTCAAACTTAAATATCAGACGACTTACCTCTCTTAATTTTTACAACCAAATAAATTACCCCTTAAAATATTTCAAAGCGGTTTCAATGTGGTTTTGGCTGATGTGGTATTTGGGCCCCACATTGTCATACCCAAAATTTTCAATTTTGGATTGTGTTTGAAAAACACTAAATAAAATAAATGATTTCAATATCTGAATAAATTTATTAGATAAGTTAAGTTGCTGCTAATTTAAATATAGAAAATTTTGGTTTTAAACTTTTTCATATTAATTTGATAATGTGGTGTTTGTGTGATGTTTGTCTTTGGTGTTGGTGAGTGCTATTATTTTTTTAAATACCATAGGATGACGTTTATTTCTCATCGGAAAACTTTTTGGTATTTTCTGGATTCAAAATTCTAATTTTCGTGAGCTTAATCTTTTTCCTTGATCTCTTCATCCATCTTTTCATAAGCTCCAAATACTTTATTTGGGTTCCTCATGTTCCATAATGTCTCTAGAAAATTCCCTCGAATTTTCGGAGCTTTCGGAGTATTTTTCGCGGCTTAAATAATAATTCTGGACTTTTCTAGAATTATTTTATCCACAAAATTAATTAATTCCGAAAATAATAAATATCTCATTTTCCACCAAAGCTTGTGTGCAATAATCCTAAATGTCCATTCATTTATTTACTAATGGGCTTTAATAATTAATTAGGCCTATTAGTAAAGATGGAGGGTGCAACGTCAATTAGCATCATATCGCTAGTTGACGTGAAGGTGGAGAGTCTTCCTCCCTATATATATGTCTGGCCTGCCTGCTAGCCCTGTTTTCCGCCGCTGTTGCCGCCGCCGCCGTTGTTGCCGCCGCCGCCGCTGTTGCCGCCGCCGCCGCCGCTGTCGTCGCCCGCCGCCGCTGTTGCCGTTCGCCGCCGCTGTTGTTGTCCGCCGCCGCTGAGCTCGTATCACGAGCCGCCGCTCGTAGCTCCCTCCACCCCTCGCCGAAGTTCTTCATCTACAGCTTGCGTTTCGGCGAACTTCCGGCGATGGTTTGGCGAGTTTTTCCGACCACCTAGGACATCTCCGGCGAAATCCGCTTCCACTCCGAGCAGGCTGGTATTTTCTTTGTGTGTCGCGGCCATGCGGGACCCGCGTCGTCCCTGCCTGGCGCCGCCGCCCTGGTCTCATCCCACAGCTGCACCTCGCGCTCTGCTGTTGCACACGCAAGGGCGTAGGGCGCTGTTGCCGCCGGTCGTTCGGGCATGTGCCCAGCAAGCCCGTGCGTGGGCCTGCGCCGCACCCTTGTCGCGTCGAATTGCTTGCTGGAGTTTTATCTGCCATGCTCCGATGAACCATCTTGATCGTGGATCAAAGAGGCAGAAGACGATGCATCTGGTCACGTGAAGACTAGCAAGCAACAGAGCAAAGGAGCAGAAGGTACTGCCGTAATTCAACCTGCTGTTGACGACGTGGAACAGCAAACAACTGCTACTACTATGATCCATGGTTCGGCAAACATATCCCTTCCTTTTCAATCTTAACCACCGTGCCTTTTGAAATAACTCCTACAAATTCTATAACTAATCTATATGTTATTTTTCTGACCATCCTAAATGTCGTACTACATCTATGATATATTTTAAATATTTGTTTTGTTCTCTTTAAAATTAGTTTGTTCTCGTTGCACTGGTCTTATGTCATGATCTGCGTATTAATATCCACAATGTCACGTCTATGTCATTCATGCATCATAAATCATCATTCTCTATTTATTCCTCAACCAAAAAAATTGTATCTTTCAGATACATCGCGAAGCTGCTCAGGCTGCCATTTAGTCGCTGTAGTTACATAGGTTCATGTCCATCATATCTTAATTGCTTTAGCCCAGCTTCATATTTCTTTCTACGTCGCGTCTGAAATTATGTAGTCTACTGTATGGCAACGACATTTAACATGCTTCATGTTTTCTAAATTTTTAGTTTAAATATTAGTTTGGACTAATCTCTGTTCACACTGCTTTCCAAATTAAAAATGACATAGAGATTAACAATCGTCTTTTTATGCGCCATGGTTAACTTGATTAATAGCAACATAAACATGTTTATAAATTATAATTTGCTTAGATTAACAACACGTCATAAGCAATTCGATTAGATGCTCGCACATGTCAATTTGCATTTGTAAGTTAAAGTTATCGGTATAAATAATGTTGGACTATTTGTAATAAATAAAATATAACTAGTTATAACCCCGTCTTTTCAAACCGAAATATATAACTTCTCTAATCTAAATTACTTACCTCACATGATTTTGTTTGATTAAAATAAATCAAGCATATAGGTTTTTCCTTTAATATAATATAAGTCTCGGTAGTTGTTTCTTTTTCAGATTAGTGTCTATGATTAAAATATTAGTATTAATTTGGTTAATTCGCATGAAACTTGTTTTGTAATTAGAAGCAATATAGATTTATATCTCGATGATTATGCATGACATGTTAATGGTTAACTCAAATATGTTTTTAATTGTATTTAGTGTAAATGCAGGCTATACGCCATTAGATGCTCTAACTTGTTATTTTGTTATACAAGTTAAATTATATAATCGACGTATAAAGAATATTGAAATATTTATAATTAATTAAGACATGACTAGAGCGAGCTTGGTAATGAAATTAAAATGCATAGCGGCTAATATGAATTAATGCATTTCACTTGGTTTTGTTTAGTTAAAAGTAGATCAAGCATGTAATCCATTCTTTTCTTTTATACTGTATAAACTTGGTAGTTGTTTCCTTTTTGACAATAGTTCCGTTATCGACGTCTCTCGCGTTCTCATGGCCATAGCAGCTAGCTCTACTCTAGTATGTTGTTTTATCTTGCGTGGTGTATTGTTCTTAGTTGTTTTATTTTATTGCTTGTATGTTTGCCTACCTGTGGTGCTTGCTACGAGTAGAACAAGAACCGTTTATGAGCGTTGGAGATCAGAAGCTGCAGAACGGAAGATGAAGTTTGAGGATTTTCTAAGCAAGTTGTTTTGGGTATAAAGCAAGTTTTAAGGCAAGTATAACATGGGACCATCCTTGTTACCTATTCACTGAAATTATCATACATATGCATGTGTCTTCCTTGACAACCATAGTGATTATAACTTAGCTATTGATATTTTGTTTCCTTGTCACCTATGGGTTGTGCATTTGGGTAGCTATTGCTAGCACTTAATTATGAACGATGATCTTGTAATTGGATTAATGAATTATGCAACTAACCATTAAGATGATTTTATTACTATTGAAAAGGGGGCTTGAGCAAGGGGTTATATTGTTGCTCTGGTTTCTCTCCATAAGGACTTATCTGTAAGTGATAACCGGGATATACAGTACAGCTGTGAGGGCTATATGGCTCTGGCTCTAGTTGTTCAAGAGACCTTTTCTAGCTTGTTAGTGGTTACCTTAAATGGCGTAAGAAAGGCTTGCCACGTTGGGTGTAGGGCGAGCCCCTGGCCTAGTGTGTATAGGCTGCGGTTGTTGTGCCACCGGGAAGGGGGGTTCTACATCTGCCTGCCGAGTGAATCTAATGGCCCTAACTTGTTAGACGAACTTTTGAATGGCTTTATATGGTTTCTTGTGCTTAGGGATTCATGACCCCTTAGCATATGGAAAACATGACTCACAGTGAAAGTGTACATCTCTGCGCAGAGTTTAATAAACTGGTATACTAGCCGTGCTCATGGATACGAGCGGCCTTGGGGATTCTTACGGAATAGTTGATCATAATTGTTATATCATGCTTAATTACTATTGTTATTATTATGCTCATGTTAATGCTATTCATTATCCTTATTACAATTGATCATTGGTTCATTAATGGGAATTGGAATACCTTGATGCTACTCAATTGCTAATTATATGATGACTAAAAGCTAAACGCAGTCAAACAGTGTCTATCCTTTTGAGCCTCATGAACCCTGTGTTATACTTGTTGAGTTCGACATGGACTCACTCTTGCTATTTCCCCCACACTCCAGTGTGTAGTAAGATGCTACTCGGAAGAAGGACAAAGGTGTAGTGGAGTTCCCAGAAGACTAGTAGAAGTGCTAGGCATATGTTACCCCCAGTCAGCCGTCCCTGAGAAGAATGGAGCCTAAAGTTTAGTCACCGTTCCGCGATACTCTGATGTAGGTGTTAATATAGCTATGTATACGTTATATAATAACATTGTTTCTGATACTTTTTCATTCTGGCATATGTGTGGACTTCCTGGGCACACATATGATTAACCTGGTTTTGTTCTTTAGTATTTAGGTTTTTAAGTCATACCATCTTTTATTAAATATTTAACCTCTTAAAGGATCTCAAATGAAAAAATCAACTAGAAAGTTTTAGATCTCTACAAGCACTACAAATTTGGTATAGAGTGTGTCTTCATCCAAGATATTTTGAAAAATTCAAAAAAAATTCAATTTTAATAACTAGAGAACTTAAAATGAGAATTTAGGACTCTAAACAATCTCAAACAAAAAATATTTTCAACCACAAAGTTGTATACCACATTGAGATGTGTAACTTTGGTCTATACCATGTACATGTATGAGCTCATTTGAAAATATCAAAAAAGTTGAATTTAAAGAAGTGAGAAATTAAAATGGATATTTAGGCCTCTAATAGATCTTATAGAAAAATGTGATAACAACATAGTTGTAAATAGCATTAAGAGCAATAACTTTGGTATAGATCATGTCAACATCATAGGTTATTAGAAAAAATTAAAATTTAAATTGAAAATCTAATAACTTAAAATTAATATTTAAGCCTCTAAAAGATCTCAAGGAACAAAGTTGCCAGCTATAAATTTTTAGATCACATAGAGATCTACAATTTTGATATAAAGTTTGTATTCATCTGACTTAATATAAACCACCTAACATGTGGGCCACATCACCATATTAGCAAAAACCACCCAGTAAACCACTTTCAAATGGTCAAGTGGGGCATTGTATCCAATTAAGAAAGATGTGCAGCATTTGGCTTTCAAAGTGTTTTTAACAAGCTTAGAGCTGCAAATCGAACATTTAGGAATATCCATTTAGGATGGCATTACAATGTTTGATGTAAATGATATATCACGTATGCTATCACTTGTAATATATTATCCTATTTTGTTGTTATTATATGTAATTGTGATGTATGATGGGTTAGAAATAGTTTATAGAGAAATCATGCATGTTAAAAAAATAATTTATTTGAATTTGGTTATCATTGAAAATTTTATTTTGAAATTTTTTGTTTATCATTGAAGTCCTATAAATTTTATTTACAGAAATTGTAAACCCTGCCATCGGATAGATTTTTCTCCCACAGGATCATTCAGTAAGGTCTTATGATCCTGGCCGCAGACCCACTGAAACCACCGGATGAAACAATGAACGCCTTGCCGGATTACCTGGTGAGTGGTGACTTCAAAAATCGTCTTGAATTTTTTTTAGTGCCAACAGTTTCCGAAACCTAGGTGCTACTCCACTTTCTGCTACAGACGTACATTGTTTTTGCCAACTATGACTAATTGACTATGACGATAAAACTAGCAAGCTGGTGTAAGAAAATGTAGCCTGAAATTTTAGGAAACGGCCAACGTACGCTTCATTAATTGTTTCTGATCCATACAAAGAGTTTTAGTCCGCATCAAGAAAGGTTCAGAGTTCACCAATGTCAACTCAATCAGAATAATTAGTACGGCATTTCTTTTGGTAATTACAGTGACGCAGCTGACGTACATCAGCAGCTAGGGGCTGTAGGAGAAGAAGTCAGTCAACGCCTCAACCCTCGTGGCTGGTGTTCGTGTTTGGTACTGCGGTTTAACGGTTCACCTGTTGGCTATTGGCTATTGCATTGTACTATTATTTTTTCACAGAGATCAAGAGGGAGATACTATAATACAAATATACCTTTCATCGGATACGGAAGCAAGCACCACTTGTGGCCAAAGTAATAATATATGACGCTTATCGGTGGACAATCCTCACTTAAGCAAGAGAAGAATTTCCTTTCGACACTAAACACTACAGGAAACGGGAGCTTTGCCGAGGGTCCAGCTTTGCCGAGAGCCAGACCCTCGGCAAAGACTGCCTTTGCCGAGAGCCAACAATGACACTCGGCAAAGAGCCTTTGTCGACGGCTACACTCTCAGCAAAGCCAGGCTCTCGGCAAATACCAGCTTTGCCGAGAGTCTGGCTCTCGGCAAAGACAGGCTCTCGGCAAAGGGGCCGCACCGGGAACGGCTCTCGTTGTCGTCACCTTTGCCGAGAGCCACGCCGTTAGGCTCTCGGCAAAGAGAAGGCCTTTGCCGAGCGCCTGGGCAAGCACTCGGCAAATGTCACGTGGCCTAATGCTGAGCCCAGTGCAGCAACCTTTGCCGAGCGCTAGCCACTCTGGCTCTCAGCAAAGAACACCATTGCCGAGGGCCAGGAGAGGCCCTCGGCAAAGAGGAAAGGTTTTTTTTGAGTTTTGGACCCAAACTTTTTCTGTAGCCCTTTCATATTGTATACAAGCACATGTTCAAATTTAGGAGCTTTTTATAATATTTTGCTATATTTTATCAATTAATTTATTTTCTTTGTATTTTTCTCAAAAAAGTAAATTTGAACTGTAGGAGCATGAAATAATAAAATATAGCCATTCAAAAAATGATATTTATGTTCGAGAGTGCATTTTGAGGTTGTATCCATAAACTCACCCAAAAGTTTGAATGTCTTGTATACAAAACATGACCATCCATGTGTCGTAGAAGTGATTTTTAATTATATAAATTCCAAATGAAGTCCAAAAATCACGAAACTTGGCGACATGTCGTGTTATCGCATGTGGAGGGTGTCGTAAAAAATTCATAAGGTTTTGAGCAAGTTGCGACACCGGATGTCTAAAACACAGACATCTCTGCATGTGATGAATGTGATTTTGAATAGGAGGTTCACATGGATTTCTTCGGCCAGATCTCATCTTATGGAATCCTGTTTTATTTAGTATGATGATTTTTCCTTCATTTAAGGAGAAAAAGTTGCACATATAGTTTCTTGTAGCAGTTACTTTTACTAGCTGTTTTCAGTTACTCCCTTAACTGTCCTGAATTTCTGCTCCTTTGTCTTCCGGAGCCTTGTTTCTTCTTAAGCACACTGAAATAACTGACACTGAGCTGGTTTCCAGTTTGCTTTCTTGTCTGTTGGTTAATCTTGTTTTTGTCAATAAGAGTTGCTTTATATGATGTGGGTGTCTCTAATAACATCATTCTCTACTTCTAATCAGCCAAGAGATTCAACATAGTTTTTATTAGAAAATTGCCTGTACCATTGATGTGGGTGTACATTATATTGTGCCATCATGTCGGTCCACTATCATTTAATCGGATTAACGGTTTAAGAGTAACGGCCAGAACGGTGCTGCTGTCCTGTCCGGCTCGAATTTCTATATACAGAATGTTTCGACTAATTGTTCGGCCTATTTAGAACCAGAATTTGATCTGGACATTTAAATGAAAGTTGTAGGAAATTTTCAATAGAATTCCAAGATGTATTTGTTTGTCCCTTTTGGTTAAGCCAATTGTTTGTCCTCAACTGCTTACATATATATACGGCTGACAATGTTGCTCAAGAAGACTGTTGGGATCGATGCCTAACATCGCACAGAACGAGCTCCACGTCAAGAATGCGTCACTTACAGATTCTTAATTAATAAAAACCAGAGAAAAGGGCCAGGAAATTTGAAACAAAAACACGAGAGGATGGTACTTTTTTATTTTGCAATCCGGTCACTCCTTAAGTAACCTTGCTGGTGTGTGTGAATGGATCAGATGGATATTAGCACAGATCTGTCAATTTCATTTGTGTGTTAACGCATTGATTAGAATATTTCTGTTTAGTAGGATGCAGACTTTGTTATTAGTCGGTTGAATATCTATCAATATTTACTAGAATGCACATGTTTCTGCATAGCTAGATTTGGGTGATAGTTATGTGAATTTGTGATGAAACTGAAATATATCTCCTTGCTATATATTTTTAAACACAACAAGAGTAATGACAGACCCTGAGTGGATGTATAGTGGTTGGTCTCGTGGGCAGGCCCCCACTAGTGCCCTATATGTGTATTTGTTGCAATGCGCCTTTCTTTAATTTAAAATTTGCTTGGATGTGTGGCCTTCGTGCCATATATGTGCTGTCGGCCATCGAGCCGGCTTTTTTTTGCAGGTTTTGAAAACCTTCCCGTGCAGGGGAGGTTCTGCCGAAATTTTATACTTATAGTGTTGTTTTTCTTGTTTTGCAGACCAGGACCTGTCGGAGGGGACTCGGAGCACCTTGGCACAGCGCCGCCTCGCCACTGCACCATCTTGCCACTGCGCCGGTAGCCTGTCTTCACCGCCACCTTAGGTATAATTAACCTCCATCCCTTATCGTTGTCATACGTAGGTCGTGTAACACAGTTAGACGTCTCCCGTCCGAAAGAGATATGGCCGTTGGTATGCGTGTCTGTGCATATTCGTCGGCCATATCTCTTTCGGATTGTCCATGTTTTTTGGACAGCCCGTGGATGCGTAGATGGTTAGCTTCCATGTTTTGCTCCCGTCCGAGTCGAAGTTTCGGCAGCACCTCCCCGTTGTTCTCCGAATACACACTCTCCTTGCCAGGACGTGTATCGGGAGAACAGCGGGGAGGTGCTGCCGAAATTCTGACTCGGGCGGGAGCAAAACATGGAAGTTAACCCATCTACGCATCCACGGGTTGGATTAGGACATATCCTTCACCTATTAGATGGTAGGAATGCCATGTAGATGCAATCTACGGGTGGGATTAGGACCTGTCCTTCACCTATTAGATGGTAGGAACGTCATATAGATGCAATTGTTGGTTTTTATTACTCGCTTACACATGTATATGACAGAGGATGGATAACCGTGACTGGATGTACACGGGCTTTGCAAGTAAGAGTGATGAATGGATTAGGGGGGTGGAACATTTCGTGAATGAAGCATTTGACCCGGCTGTTGCTAAAGGGTCAAAACGGATGTGCGATAAAGGAAAAGTCAAAGGACAACGTGAAGGCTAGACTGGACGTGGAACAGATGTGCGATAGACCAAAGCTAGTGATGAAGACCCCTGCTCCTGGCAAGAATTGGAGAAGGGGCTCGGCCGATTACATCTTGAAAAGGGCCGATATGAAGGAAGTACTGGAGTGGATCAAGGGGTTAAGGTTCCCCGATGGGTACGCGGCGAATCTGAGTAGGGGAGTGAACTTGAAGACTTTGAAAGTCCTAGGGATGAAGAGTCATGACTTCCACATATGGATTGAGCGGCTACTTCCTGCAATGACCCGTGGATACCTCCCCGATCCAGTGTGGCATGTCCTGGCAGAGTTGAGCTATTTCTTCCGACAGCTTTGTGCTAGAGAGTTATCTCAGGTGGTGATTCTTGACCTAGAGCGTGTTGCACCTCTGTTGCTCTGCAAGTTGGAGATGATCTTTCCACCTGGCTTCTTTCTGCCGATGCAGCATCTGATTTTGCACCTATCGCGTGAGCCACGGCTAGGGGGTCCCGTGCAGGCCCGTTGGTGCTATCCAATCGAGAGGTGTCTAAAGATTCTTCGGAAAAAATGTAGAAATAAAGCCAAAATTGAGGCTTCCATGGCAGAGGCATTCATAGTGGAGGAGGCGTCGAACTTCACAACGACGTACTATACTGAGAACCTTCCCACCGGCGCACCCCCTCGTTACAATGCCAATGAGAGTTCATCGACCCTGAGTCTATTCAAAGGGCAACTTGGAAGAGGAAGCGTAGGTACCCACAAGCAGTTGCGAGATCATGAGTGGCGCACTATCATGCTCTACGTGTTGATGAACCTTGACGAAGTGGAGCCTTATCGAATGTAAGTTCTCAATGACCTTGTTACATACGTCGTCAATATCCTCTACATATCGAAAGAACAATGAGCTTGTCTCTTGTTTTTTTCAGGAAGTTTGTGAAAGAACAATGGAAAGGGAGAAGGGCTCCCACCATCCAAGAAGAAGACAATCTTCTCAAAAATGCCGTGCTCGATTTTATTTCTTGGTTCCGTACAAAGGTACCATCCAACCTACCTCGTTCCAACTTTGAGATTCCACTTTTCTCCTAGGAGCGAGTAATGTAATGATCTACCTGGCCTCACCTTGCAGGCCCGCACGGATGCAGAAATGGATGGTGAATTGAAACAGGTTGCACGAGGCTTTGCTACAAGGGTCAAGTCATTCACCGTTTATGATGTGAATGGCTATCACTTTCGCACGAGAAGCCACGAGGAGGCCCAACCTAAAGACCACGTGCACAGGAGTTCGTACACCCGGCAACGATGACCGTGACTATTATGGCATAGTCGAAGAAATATACGAGCTCGACTTTGAGGGCCCCCAAGCTCTTAAACCAGTGGTGTTCAAATGCCATTGGTTCGATCCCGAGGTCATCAAAAGAGCTGATACATTGGGCAAGTCGAAATTCGAAAAGATTCCGTCTATAAAGGAGAAGATGTCTATATTGTGGCTCAACAGGCCACACAAGTTTATTATCTCCCATGGGTGTGCCAAAAAGACAAGGATCTTGAGGGTTGGTACCTTGTACACTTGGTATCGCCGCGTGGTAAAGCGCCTCTCCCAAACGATGATGACTACAACTATGACCCACAGGATGATAGCGGAGAGTTATATCAACCTGAGGGATTAGACGGGCGTTTGGAGATAGACATTCTTTTGCTGATGGGCATGGAAGGCGACAACGACGTCGATGCGGACGAGGGTGAAGTAGTGCAAGATGCCAAGGACTTAATAATGTTGAGGAATGGAGGGCTCAACGCGATCGACATGTTGTTGAGGACGATGGAGTTGGTGTTGAAAATGGATATGTCGAGGACCTTAGAGAGCTCGACAATATTGATAGTGATGATGACTATAGTGACGATGAGCCAACCACTGCCGTTCGTGGAGATAATTTCTAATTCATGTAATACTGTATTTTTATTGTTATTACTTTGCAATTATGTTTCGTTCATTTTGCATATCTTTGCAAATACTTCTTGTTTAATTGTACTAATTGGTTTAAGCTTTGTCATTGCAGGCATAGGACAAAATGCTGGGCGGAAGGCGACCGCGCTGAAAGGGGGTCGCCTCGACCTTCATGAGGCACGACGACACCGACGACACGGACCTTCAGCCTCAGCTGGAGTCATCCACGAGCAGGGACCGTGGACGGGGCCAGGTCACAGCGTCTTCTAGCCCGATGGCCCAGCCCGAGGAGGAGCACTTCGAGGGCGACCACGTCGGGGACGAGGATGAGGAGCCAGTTGTCGAGGCAGCGAGTTCGTCTAGCTCGAGCAAGCTCTACGCGCGGGGGATCACACGCCTCCCTGACCGGGTGCCTGCACCACACGCCCGGGTGTTGATCACACCTTGTGGTGATAGGTAAGTAACCATTCATGTTTTTATGATTAATTCATATGACATGTTGAAAATCAAACTTCAGACTAACAATTTTTTGTAATGCCTCGTGCAGGAACTTTGTCAAAGTGGATGCGACGGAGTCACGCCATATCACTAGCATACAGGGCCTCCTGATTAAGAAGCACTACCCCCGCTTGGTCGTGCACAAGGGGAAAGAGGAGCCGCCCTTTTACTGGCCACACTTCTCTAGCGTCGAGGCAAACGGCACCACTCTTGCGCAGGTCATCAAGGCCGAGTTCTGGGTATGTCTTTAGTACTATGCATTCATTGGATGTTTTTGAAATAATGAAATGAAACATATATGATGTTTGTATGCAGGAGTGGTTCGTGTGCGAGGAGGGGAAAGAGGCCGAGGCGGCGAAAGTCCAGGACAAGGTCTGCAGAGAGCGGCTAAAGGACATGTACTCTAAGGCGCACATCTAGTGCGTCATCTCCTACCACCATGAGGTGCTTGGCCAGAAGGTGACAAAGAAACAGGCCAGGGAGATGATCATGTTGCCCGACACTGACATCACCAGGGAGCAGTACATGCAGGTAAGTAGGAAACATTTATTTTGTTTTCTTCCTTGAAAAATAAGTATGAAACATTAATTCTCATTCATCTTCTGACATGTCAAATGCACGTTGTCATACAGTTTCCTGCTGATTGGTGCAAATCGCACATGGACTGCTGGGCCCAGATTGTGGACTCGTGGCAGAGGCCGGAGGCGTACGTTGAGCGCAGAAAAAGACGGGAGAACCACCTGGCCACGATGAGAGGGGCGTCACACCACTAGGGGAGTGTGCCCCTCCCAGGGTACATGGACACATATGTACGTTTCTGTTTTTTATTTGTTTATTTATTTTTGCTAACGCTTTGTTCTCATTACGTTTAATCAACCTTGTGTTTTCCTCGCAGCGCAAGACCCACGACAACGTGCCCATCAGTGAGTTTGTTGGGTACGCCCTGGCTAACAAGGGACGAGCGTCGGATCCGAACAACGTCTACAACCCGCAGGACGGGCCCGACGCATACACCAACACTGCCGCCTATGAGAAGATGTCCGTGTACGCCACTGCAGCTCGCACGCGCCATGGGGACGACTTTGACCTTACCACGGAGCCACTAGACACGGACCTGCTCATGAGGACGGGAGGAGGGAAGCAGCACGGCCGGTACATGATTGCCCATAGCGCAATCAACCCGGCCTCCGTACCCACGCTCCGCGAGGTTCGGCAGGGGAGCAGCACGACCTCTGACGTCCCCATACGGCCTCGTCAGCCGAGCTCCGTGCAGCAGATGGCTGCGATGCAAACGGCGTTTCAGGTAACTACAGTTTTATCCATCGTCCATTGGCTTTACATATGTACATCTCCTTTTGCATTGTTTAACCATCGCGGGTGTAATATTGCAGTCGCAGCTAGAGGAGTTGCGGGCCAGGCAGGACGAGCTGTAGGAGGCCCATCGGCGAGAGCTGGCGGTCAGAGACGAGGCCCATCGGCGCCACATGGAGGCACAACAGCAGCACACGCAGCGTCAGATCTCGGACCTAGTCACGATCTCGGACCTAGTTAGCTACTTCCAGTCCATTCAGAGCTCTAGAGCGCCTCCGCTGCCTGCCTCGCTCTTCGCTCCACCCCCTGTTCCACCCCTTGCAGGGAGTCCGGTGAGTATATTTATGTTTGTCTATTGCTTTGGCTTGTGCGGCCGTCCGGCAGGTACTAATGAGATCGCTTGTATATTGTGTAGCATCAGTCGTGGGGTTCGAACCCAACCCCTTCACCAGGCAGTGGGTGGCAGGTTAGTCCTTATGGCCACCCGAGTATGCAGCACACGTGGCCTGGTACCCATCCGCAGCACGACCACCCTGGGTTGTCCGACAGCCCTCCTCCGCGCCCTGGGTACTCGTACCCATACCAGTCTACGCCAGGGCAGGCCATGTGGGCGCCGTGGGCAGGTGGGAGCTCTCCACACCCTGGGGGGCACTCACCCTGGTCAGCGTGGCCAGATAGGGGCTCAGGACACGACGGAGGCCACAGCGACGATGGGTCGGAGTCACAACACTAGGGGTGAGGCGCTAGCGACTTCGAGCAGTGATATCCATGTGGACTTGTGGTTTATGCTATGAACTTGTGGTTTATGTTGGACTTTATGTTAGATTTGTCATATCTATGCGGATTTGTGATATCTGTGGACTTCGATATGTTTCGTGTGTGATATATATATGGAATTGTGATATAGACATGTGGATTTGTGATATATATATATACATATATATATATATATATATGTGTGTGGCTGTGCATGTAAAAACAGGAAAAAAACAAAAAAAAATTTCCCAGCTTTGCCGAGAGGCAGGACGGCTGGCACTCGGCAAAGATGGAAAGCTGCTCACAAGAATTCTAGCTTTGCCGAGAGCCTTCCAGGTAGGCTCTCGGCAAAGATTTTTTTTAAAAAAATAAAAAAGTCTTTGCCGAGAGCCGGCCAGCCCGGCTCTCGGGAAAGAGGACGTCAACTTTGACATTCCTCGATGGCACCGTGGGCTTTGCCGAGGGCGCTTCTGGCCTTCGGCAAAGTCTTTGCCGAGAGCCTGCCGCGTGGCTCTCGGCAAAGAATAGCTCTTTGCCGAGAGCCACGTGGCAGGCTCTCGGCAAAGACTTTGCCGAGGGCTTTTAGGCCTTTGCCGAGAGCTCCCGGCTCTCGGCGAAGAAGTCGGATCCAGCAGTGAAAAGTATGTTTCCTGTCCTATTTGACACTTTCATCCCATGATTCATTATTTTTTTTAACAATCATTTCTCGTGTTAGATTTTTGGTGACAAAAATGCCCTTGTTAACATGTCAACTTGATCCCTGATTTTACATATAGTAGGATATCGAATTCTACCTGAGCCTCTGTTTATATCACCTCCGCATTTTATACCTGAGTCTGACACTATACCACACACCATCTGCACCAACTACGATCCTTAAGTGTTGCATAAGTCACAACGACTGTGGATTGATCAGTATAACCTTTCATCAACCGATGGCATTAGACGTTGTAAGTGGCGTCAACACTATTAGTTATATCGACACATGATCTGTTATAACTTTTACCGACCAATGGTTTAATGGTATATATGTTTTTACTCACCAGAGTACACCACCTTGTGAGGGAAAAGGTGATAGAGACTAGGCATAATATACTTTGGCCATTGACAACCTGCCTTCGATGAATTGTGGCGTGTGCTGGTGCTTATTCACGACATTGTCGTCGTTCTCGGCATGTCTAACTGTAGTCTGACAGTTCAATAGATAAGCCACTACTGAATGAGTTGTGGAAGTAGTCTAAAAAGACAATACCTCATAAAAATAGTCTATATATATATATATATATATATATATATATATATATATATATATATACATATATATATATATATATACATATATATATATATATATATATATATATATATATATATATATATATCATGTTTACGCCTGTTAACACTAGACGACATCTTCCTGTCACCACTTTGTCTTCCTTTCACGCCAGATAAAATCATAATATGTGGCACCTCTTGAGACAGCAACAGGTCACGACCGTTTGTAGTTGGTCAATACTGAGGCATGGAAACTCTAACTAGGAACTTCGAGCTATAGCATCTTCAAAAGCCCTTTAAAACAATTTTCTAATTCGTTTCTACACTAGTATTGTTCGCAGGGCGTCTTACAATCTGGTCTGAGCCAAAACCACCCAAAATATGCAGCCCAAGAACCAATAAGATCATACTAGCATTGCTCGCAAAGCATCTTCATTTCGATGTGGCTCCGTTTGGCTCCGTCTTTACAAACCTTCTTCCGGTATCTCTTGTGCACCATCTTGAATATGAAGGAAAGGTGTATGTGGAGGGCCTGCTCCAAAAAAAGAGGATTCTCCTAAAGAAGCCCGAAGGAAGAACTTAGGATAGATGCAGAACTAGACATGGTGTGGACCTCCGTGGGACTACAAAGAGCAAATCTGAAGGAACCTATCCATCACAATCGACACTATTGGTGATAGGTAAAGATAGAAAATATATGTTTTTTCAGAGTTACGTTGTAGACCTCAACGTTCACATCTCCGCAAGTGCATATATCAACTGAGCTACGTGACACATGTGACTATATAGCTGATCTGCTATTCTTGCAATTAACTACACATTTTTCGTATCTTATATTGTATATTTGACACTCAAAACAATTTCAAATGAAAAAGTTGTTAACTGCAAAGTTGCAGATGTTGTTGAGTATTACAAATTTGATGTTGACTTTGCCTCCATTCAACATTGTTAATCATATCAAATTTGATCCAAGAACTTATATTGAATACATCTCAAATTAGAAAATTATCAACTACAATTTTGATATAAAGTTTATCTTAATCCGATCTCATATGAAAAAGTTACAATTTTTTTTTTGTGTAAAACCGGTTCGACCGGCAGTGATCGCCAGTTCAAGCCACGGACCGATAGTAATGCTCTATCACTGTCGGTTCCAAAATAATTTGCAGTGATAGACTGACAGTAAATGTTAGTTTTGTAGTAGTATATGTCATATTAGTTAGATAGCCTAGCTTCTATTAAAAATAAATTTTTCACTCAATTGCCACCTCTAAGAATTGATTGGTAGGAGGTGATCCTCTTATTTTCCTTGTCCCACCAAAACTCCGCTCATGCAAAACAAACAAAAGAAATTTAAACACTTACCTACAAACTACCGTTCCCTTACAAATGATCAAAATTGTAAAATATTGTTCTTTTCAATAATTTTGATTAAAGTTAATATTGTTTGATTTAGGATAAAATTGGATCCCTTATATTTCAGGACAGAGGTAGTACCTCCGAACTACCGTTCCCTTACTCAAAATTGTAAATTATACTATGACTTGATTTAGTAGGCGTGCATTCGTCCAGTTTTTAATTAACAAAGAAGATCTTTTTTTTTCTCTATGGATGGAATGCTGACATATAGTAATCTAACTCTATAAATACTAAGACGGAGTGCCTCTTACTCTTAGTGCTGCGATGATCGTCGTTCATAGCTCAGACCATTAAGATGGCGCTCACGTTCTTGGTGTTACTACTGGTATTTGCCCCTGTCGCCGTCAATCAACGAGGTATACCAATCTCTGGCTTCACTGCGTCGATCATATCGTATGACCTCGGAATTACTGATGAAGAATCGTGCAGGATGCAGATTTCCTGAGCATCGATTGCGGCCATGACGCCAACTACAGCGGCTACACGGACAGGGAGACCGGCATCTTCTACGTCTCTGACGGCTCCTACATCGACGTCAGCGAGAACCACAGGATAGCCCCCGAGCTCGAGGCCTCGCGGTCGGGCCGTCTTCAAACGCTCAGGAGCTTCCCATCCGGCCAGCGGAACTTCCTTCTTCCTAAATTACTTATATATCATAGTAATGCCCGATTCTTCCTAAACTTATCGCTAATTTTTTTTTCAAAATACATTATTTTGACCTAAAATATCGGATAAGTTATCCCTCGGCTTTCAAAACTGGATAAAATGCCCGCTTTGACGACAATTTCAAAATAGTTTCCTGCGTGGTTTTGTTGATATTACGGTGGGGTCCACATGTCAGGGGTCTGTCCCTTTCTCTTATATCAAAAGAAAAATAGCATTAATTTGGATGGATACAAATTTTATATCAAAATTATATAACTCGACCCCACCTGATCCACAACTTTATAGTTGATAGTTTTTATTTGAGATCTTTTAGAGGCTCAAATAATTATTTTAAGTTATTATATTTTGAAATCTAATTTTAAATTTTTTCAAACAACCTAGGATATTGTGTCACACCAGGTTTTCTAAAGAACAAAACCAGGCTAATCATATGTGCGCCCAGGAAGTCCACACATACAATAACAGAATAGAGATATCAAAACAATGTTTATATAAAGCGGAATAATTACTATATTAACACTTACAACTATCAGAGTATCGCAGAACGGTGGCTAAGCTTCTGCTCGGGCTCCATTCTTCTCAGGGACGGCTGACTGGTGGCTCCATATGCCAAGCCCTTCTGAAAGACTTCTGAAAACTCCACTACACTTTCATCCTTCTTCTAAGCAGTACCTTACTACACACTGAAGTGTGGTGGAAATAGCAAGAGTGAGTCCATGTCGAACTCAACAAATATAACATGGGGTTCATGAGGCTCAAAAAGGATAGACACTGGTTTACTGCATTTAGCTTTTAATTACCACAGTTTTATCATATGAGTAGAATCAGGTTTGCATTAATCCCACAATAAACATATGATCAATGTAAAGATGAATAATGAATAGCAAAAACACATTTATAGTCATTAGTGATCATCTATTCCGTAAGGGTCCAAGGCCACTCGTGACCGTGAGCACGGCTGTTATAACAGTTTTACACTCTACAGAGGTTGTACACTTTCACTGTGAGTCGTGATTTACCCTTTCGCCCGAGGTGATCAGCCTCTTGACCCACTACCAAGGAAGGTCGGCAGGGTTCACTATGAAGCCTTTCAAAGGTTCGTCTAACAAGTTAGGGCCATTAGATTCACTCGGCAAACAGATGTAGAGCCCCCCTTCCAAATGGCACAATGACGCGCAACCTATACACATAAGGACAGAGGCCGCACTATACCCGATTCGTCAAGCCATTCTTACGCCATGAAGGTTACCACTAACAAGCTAGAAAAGGTCCTCATACTTGACTAAAGCCAGAGCCATATAGCCCTCACAGTTGTACTGTAAATCCCGGATTATCGCTTATAGATGAGTCCTTATGGAGAGCAATTAGAGCATCAAAAGTAACCCACATGCTCTAATCCCCTTTAAACATTAATCAAAATCATCTTTTAATATTTGTTGCATATTCCTCTAATCAATTTACATGATCATAGTCCATGTTTAAGCACTAGCCATACTACTCAATGCATCACAATAGGTATCAAGGTATAGGATCAATCACTAAGTCATCCTTAACAAGGAATAAATGCATAATGATATTAATTGCATAAGGTGAATAGGACAACAAGGATAATCCCATGCTATACTTGCCTTTTTCCCAAAGTTAAGTCGCTCAGAACCTTCAACTGCTATCTTCCGGTCTCCAACTTTTGCTTCGACTATCAGTCCTCAACTCCTAGTCTTCGGCGCTGACGAACCACGCTTCCTCTACTCGCAGCAACCAAGCAACACAAATAGACAAACAATACACACATCTAAGAACATGCATCAAACAAAAGAAATGCTTAAAAAGAGAACGCACTAAATGACACGGTACGTTGCTACAGTCACGAAAACGTAAGAACGACGGATAACGGGACTACCATTAAAGAGAACACGCGACTATCGAGACGATTACAATATAACACAGAATACCGACTATAAACTTAATGCATATTAGTTACTGAAATAAGGTGATAAACATTCTAAAGAAATATTCTAAAATTAGATTAATCAATTGAATTACAAAGCTAGGTTTAACCCTGGTCATATTTTATTTATAAGTATTGCCGACTTTGCAAAGATAAAAGAACATGTGAGAACAACTATTCCAATTATATGAGATATGTGCTTGGGCTAAGTAAATTATAATTTAAACATATTTAAGTTGCCATTAGCTAAGCGCATGCTTAGTTATAAAGGACTGACGTGACAAGACTATATATTATTTTTAATTATAAAACTAATAACAAACATATTAATTAATATAATATTCAGCTATATATGGAAAAGCATATGACATGAAAAACATTAGTACTATTGCACAGAGAACGTCGATGCGAATCTAACGCAACTTAATTGGAGCAAAACAGATTTCAAACGAATAAATGCTCGAGGATTAAAGTTGTATAACTATGAAGAGCAGATACGTACTGTAATGTGAAATTATCTACACAAGTCTATCATATATGCAACGTACTTAAACTAAGCAAATTTTAATTTAAAATATACTGTACACTAATCATATTAATCAATTTAATATTGAACTATATATATAGAAAACATGTGGCATCTGTATGAAAGCACTTATGTTTCAAGGTTGAACTAAGCATCTTATAATTCAAAAGACATTTAGTTTAATATTAATTAGATTAACATTGATTTAGGACAGACTGAAGTATAAACCCGTGTTGCGTTTAATTAGAAACTCAATTGCACAAGCATAAATCAAATTAATATTTAACTTATAAATTTCAAAGATGTAAGATATGTTAAACGTGGTTGCTAACACATAACTTCGATCGGCACTATTGCAAAACAACCGGAATGGATTTAAACCGGGATTTCTTTTAATTGGAAAGCTATTAAATAAATATATTAATCTAATTACTATTTAAATTAATAAATTCATAATCGAGTGACATGATAAACATCGTTACTAATACATAGTTTACGTCGACACAAACACGACACGACACGACACGAATTGCACGCAAATCAGAACTATAACGGAAAAGATACGAATTAAACAAGATTTCCTATAGTAGAATAATTCATTAAATACAAGCTCGAAATTTAAAGGTTGAAAACATGGTTAACAGTGACATTAACATGTAGTTTACGAGATTACGAATCTAATGAAATTTGAATGGATTTACAAACCTAGATTGCTTTTAATCATAGAACTAATTGCATGTCAATTAAATTAATATTTAATTTATATATGACTAGCATGTAACACGTCTACGCCGACAGCATGTAGGTTCAGTTGGTATGATCGCAAAATCACAAGAACGAGTTACTGCACTAGCTGTTGTTTTTAATTAAAAATGCGTTAAATAAATATTGCACGTAAATCAATAAATTCATAATTGGGTGACACGATATACGTAATCACCGACATGTCCGAGTCACCGATCAAACTAATTTTTATTGCTAACAGTATCATTTTTTTAAGCAAATAATTTCCTCGTAAGACGTCACCTGCACTGATCCCAGTAGTTTTTAATGTAGCATCAACCGGTCAATCAATGTTTCAAATGCATGCATGCAACAATCGAGAAAGTAAAAGTGCTGCCCTTTACCGCACCTGATAGATCACCGGAAATAAATCACAGGCTATTTACGTTAGTTATGCATGTACATTAAAAAAAACTACTTTAATTACTAGCGGCTGTCAATTCAAAGCTCACCGGCGGCCTGGTATCCACGGCAGGTGCGCTAAACAGTATTAATAGGGCAGGCTATATACATAGTACCACGAAATACTATACGAAACTAACGCAACTAAAACGGAGCAAAACGAAATTAAAACGAAGAAACGACAAAGATATTACGAACCAGTGGCAGAACCGCAAATACTTCATCTTCTACCTCCATCCATCTGAAGGGCCTCGGCCTTAGGCGACACAAGAAGGAGAAGAAATATTTAATTTACTACACGAGAGATTTCCCAAACTAGGGGCTCCTCTACGGTAGTTTTTGGTGTGCTTTGCCCATGGGGTAGGTACGTATATATAGGGAGGAAAACTCTCTACCTTCATGTCAACTAGCGATATGGTGCTAATTGATGTTACACCCTCCATCTTTACTAATAGGCCTAATTAATTATTAAAGCCCATTAGTAAATAAATGAATGGGCATTTAGGATTATTGCACACAGGCTTTGGTGGAAAATGAGATATTTATTATTTTCGGAATTAATTAATTTCGTGGATAAAATAATTCTAGAAAAGTCCAGAATTATTATTTAAGCCGCGAAAAATACTCCGAAAGCTCCGAAAATTCGAGGGAATTTTCCAGAGACATTATGGAACATGAGAAACCCAAATAAAGTATTTGGAGCTCATAAAAAGATATTTTGGAGCATCTAAAAATTAGATAACGCTCGCAGAAAAGCGTGAACTAGCTCCAGAAAAACTCAGAACAATTCTCGAAGAGTTCACTGAGATTGATTGACACATGAGAAACTGAAAGGAATAATTTATGTTATAAAGAAAATATTTTAGGAAACTCTCAACGAGAACTTAAGATGAGAAACAAGGAATATTGATTGCGGAAAAAGATAAAGATGTGCGGGAGAAGAAAGATCGATCCACTAAACGCATTTTGAAAGACTTTGTTCGCTCTTAACACACTAGAGTTAATGAGCAAACATCACATCAAACAATAGCCCATCAAATTAGTTTAAAAAATTTAAAGATTCTTATTATTATTTTTTTCCCATTTTTTTTATAACTAATTGATGCTATCATAAACTAAACTTAGAAAATTTTATCCGAATATTAAAACATTTATTTTATTTAGTGTTTCCTATGCACAACCCAAAATTAAAAATTTTGGGGTGTGACAATTCTACCCCACTTAACAGGAATCTCGTCCCGAGATTCGGAGAGACTTGGGAGAGAGATAAAGCAGACCAATAAGGTTATTTTGAGACTTTTGTCGAGATAGGATATAGAGATTAAGTATTATCAAAGTTTGATAAAGAAAATGGAGATAGCTCTTTAAGATTTTTTTCGAGATTAATGAGGTGTAAAAATGACCATTGAAGATCAATAAAAAGGTGATAAGAGATAAAGATTGATGGCAACAAGGTGAGATTGGTTAAGGGGCAAAGACTAGCAAAAGATGATATTATGATAGCGATTGGTCTTTGGGTCTTCTTGTCTCGTGTCTTGAGATTGATGATGGTGGCGGACGCTACCCCACTTAGCAAAGATCTTGTTCCACCTGGCGATGTCATTGAAGGCAACACTTTAAGGCTTACTACTATTGATGAGTCCTTCATGTGTTGATCCTCCCTTGGGTTAAGATGAAGGATAAAGCATAGAAACGAAGAATAAGCAAGGATGATATATGGAAAAGACAATAAGAATTAGGATTGATCGAAGGTTAGGTAGGTCAAGAGAGGATACTACCCCACTTTAACATAGATTGAGCTAATTCTCAAGATGATTTCGGGCCTCCTTCGGAACACAAGAACAAAGGCAACACACAAGCATCACATCAAACAAGACAAGCACACATCAGGCAAAACAAAGCACTAATCACATCATCGGTACTACATGTGCTTCTTCAACAATAGTGGTCATCCTAATGGCACATTGGAGATGATGAAAGGCCATCGAACTTTTGAACAAGGTAAGATCAGAAAAATTTTGGTAAAAACAACACAAATAAAAAACTAGGGGAGTAAGAAATAATAGCTCAAAGGAAGCTATCAAGGAAGGGATACAATAGGATAAGGAAGAGGAAATAGTCAAAACCAAAGGGTCAAGGGACGACAAAATAGTTTTATCATAAAATAAGTTTTAGAATACGTCCAGTGCTACTTGGCATACGTCCTACAGTCAACACCGCTCTGATACCACTCTGTCACACCAGGTTTTCTAAAGAACAAAACCAGGCTAATCATATGTGCGCCCAGGAAGTCCACACATACAACAACAGAATAGAGATATCAAAACAATGTTTATATAAAGCGGAATACTTACTATATTAACACTTACAACTATCAGAGTATCGCAGAACGGTGGCTAAGCTTCTGCTCGGGCTCCATTCTTCTCAGGGACGGCTGACTGGTGGCTCCATATGCCAAGCCCTTCTGAAAGACTTCTGAAAACTCCACTACACTTTCATCCTTCTTTTAAGCAGTACCTTACTACACACTGAAGTGTGGTGGAAATAGCAAGAGTGAGTCCATGTCGAACTCAACAAATATAACATGGGGTTCATGAGGCTCAAAAAGGATAGACACTGGTTTACTGCATTTAGCTTTTAATTACCACAGTTTTATCATATGAGTAGAATCAGGTTTGCATTAATCCCACAATAAACATATGATCAATGTAAAGATGAATAATGAATAGCAAAAACACATTTATAGTCATTAGTGATCATCTATTCCGTAAGGGTCCAAGGCCACTCGTGACCGTGAGCACGGCTGTTATAACAGTTTTACACTCTACAGAGGTTGTACACTTTCACTGTGAGTCGTGATTTACCCTTTCGCCCGAGGTGATCAGCCTCTTGACCCACTACCAAGGAAGGTCGGCAGGGTTCACTATGAAGTCTTTCAAAGGTTCGTCTAACAAGTTAGGGCCATTAGATTCACTCGGCAAACAGATGTAGAGCCCCCCTTTCAAATGGCACAATGACGCGCAGCCTGTACACATAAGGACAGAGGCCGCACTATACCCGATTCGTCAAGCCATTCTTACGCCATGAAGGTTACCACTAACAAGCTAGAAAAGGTCCTCATACTTGACTAAAGCCAGAGCCATATAGCCCTCACAGTTGTACTGTAAATCTCGGATTATCGCTTATAGATGAGTCCTTATGGAGAGCAATTAGAGCATCAAAAGTAACCCACATGCTCTAATCCCCTTTAAACATTAATCAAAATCATCTTTTAATGTTTGTTGCATATTCCTCTAATCAATTTACATGATCATAGTCCATGTTTAAGCACTAGCCATACTACTCAATGCATCACAATAGGTATCAAGGTATAGGATCAATCACTAAGTCATCCTTAACAAGGAATAAATGCATAATGATATTAATTGCATAAGGTGAATAGGACAACAAGGATAATCCCATGCTATACTTGCCTTTTTCCCAAAGTTAAGTCGCTCAGAACCTTCAACTGCTATCTTCCGGTCTCCAACTTTTGCTTCGACTATCAGTCCTCAACTCCTAGTCTTCGGCGCTGACGAACCACGCTTCCTCTACTCGTAGCAACCAAGCAACACAAATAGACAAACAATACACACATCTAAGAACATGCATCAAACAAAAGAAACGCTTAAAAAGAGAACGCACTAAATGACACGGTACGTTGCTACAGTCACGAAAACGTAAGAACGACGGATAACGGGACTACCATTAAAGAGAACACGCGACTATCGAGACGATTACAACATAACACAGAATACCGACTATAAACTTAATGCATATTAGTTACTGAAATAAGGTGATAAACATTCTAAAGAAATATTCTAAAATTAGATTAATCAATTGAATTACAAAGCTAGGTTTAACCCTGGTCATATTTTATTTATAAGTATTGCCGACTTTGCAAAGATAAAAGAACATGTGAGAACAACTATTCCAATTATATGAGATATGTGCTTGGGCTAAGTAAATTATAATTTAAACATATTTAAGTTGCCATTAGCTAAGCGCATGCTTAGTTATAAAGGACTGACGTGACAAGACTATATATTATTTTTAATTATAAAACTAATAACAAACATATTAATTAATATAATATTCAGCTATATATGGAAAAGCATATGACATGAAAAACATTAGTACTATTGCACAGAGAACGTCGATGCGAATCTAACGCAACTTAATCGGAGCAAAACAGATTTCAAACGAATAAATGCTCGAGGATTAAAGTTGTATAACTATGAAGAGCAGATACGTACTGTAATGTAAAATTATCTACACAAGTCTATCATATATGCAACGTACTTAGACTAAGCAAATTTTAATTTAAAATATACTGTACACTAATCATATTAATCAATTTAATATTGAACTATATATATAGAAAACATGTGGCATCTGTATGAAAGCACTTATGTTTCAAGGTTGAACTAAGCATCTTATAATTCAAAAGACATTTAGTTTAATATTAATTAGATTAACATTGATTTAGGACAGACTGAAGTATAAACCCGTGTTGCGTTTAATTAGAAACTCAATTACACAAGCATAAATCAAATTAATATTTAACTTATAAATTTCAAAGATGTAAGATATGTTAAACGTGGTTGCTAACACATAACTTCGATCGGCACTATTGCAAAACAACCGAAATGGATTTAAACCGGGATTTCTTTTAATTGGAAAGCTATTAAATAAATATATTAATCTAATTACTATTTAAATTAATAAATTCATAATCGAGTGACATGATAAACATCGTTACTAATACATAGTTTACATCGACACAAACACGACACGACACGACGCGAATTGCACGCAAATCAGAACTATAACGGAAAAGATACGAATTAAACAAGATTTCCTATAGTAGAATAATTCATTAAATACAAGCTCGAAATTTAAAGGTTGAAAACATGGTTAACAGTGACATTAACATGTAGTTTACGAGATTACGAATCTAATGAAATTTGAATGGATTTACAAACCTAGATTGCTTTTAATCATAGAACTAATTGCATGTCAATTAAATTAATATTTAATTTATATATGACTAGCATGTAACACGTCTACGCCGACAGCATGTAGGTTCAGTTGGCATGATCGCAAAATCACAAGAACGAGTTACTACACTAGCTGTTGTTTTTAATTAAAAATGCGTTAAATAAATATTGCACGTAAATCAATAAATTCATAATTGGGTGACACGATATACGTAATCACCGACGTGTCCGAGTCACCGATCAAACTAATTTTTATTGCTAACAGTATCATTTTTTTAAGCAAATAATTTCCTCGTAAGACGTCACGTGTTGCAGACCTGCACTGATCCCGGTAGTTTTTAATGTAGCATTAACCGGTCAATCAATGTTTCAAATGCATGCATGCAACAATCGAGAAAGTAAAAGTGCTGCCCTTTACCGCACCTGATAGATCACCGGAAATAAATCACAGGCTATTTACGTTAGTTATGCATGTACATTAAAAAAACTACTTTAATTACTAGCGGCTGTCAATTTCAAAGCTCACCGGCGGCCTGGTATCCACGGCAGGTGCGCTAAACAGTATTAATAGGGCAGGCTATATACATAGTACCATGAAATACTATACGAAACTAACGCAACTAAAACGGAGCAAAACGAAATTAAAACGAAGAAACGACAAAGATATTACGAACCAGTGGCAGAACCGCAAATACTTCATCTTCTACCTCCATCCATCTGAAGGGCCTCGGCCTTAGGCGACACAAGAAGGAGAAGAAATATTTAATTTACTACACGAGAGATTTCCCAAACTAGGGGCTCCTCTACGGTAGTTTTTGGTGTGCTTTACCCATGGGGTAGGTACGTATATATAGGGAGGAAAACTCTCTACCTTCATGTCAACTAGCGATATGGTGCTAATTGATGTTACACCCTCCATCTTTACTAATAGGCCTAATTAATTATTAAAGCCCATTAGTAAATAAATGAATGGGCATTTAGGATTATTGCACACAGGCTTTGGTGGAAAATGAGATATTTATTATTTTCGGAATTAATTAATTTCGTGGATAAAATAATTCTAGAAAAGTCCAGAATTATTATTTAAGCCGCGAAAAATACTCCGAAAGCTCCGAAAATTCGAGAGAATTTTCCAGAGACATTATGGAACATGAGAAACCCAAATAAAGTATTTGGAGCTCATAAAAAGATATTTTGGAGCATCTAAAAATTAGATAACGCTCGCAGAAAAGCGTGAACTAGCTCCAGAAAAACTCAGAACAATTCTCGAAGAGTTCACTGAGATTGATTGAGACATGAGAAACTGAAAGGAATAATTTATGTTATAAAGAAAATATTTTAGGAAACTCTCAACGAGAACTTAAGATGAGAAACAAGGAATATTGATTGCGGAAAAAGATAAAGATGTGCGGGAGAAGAAAGATCGATCCACTAAACGCATTTTGAAAGACTTTGTTCGCTCTTAACACACTAGAGTTAATGAGCAAACATCACATCAAACAATAGCCCATCAAATTAGTTTAGAAAAATTTAAAGATTCTTATTATTATTTTTTTCCCATTTTTTTTATAACTAATTGATGCTATCATAAACTAAACTTAGAAAATTTTATCCGAATATTAAAACATTTATTTTATTTAGTGTTTCCTATGCACAACCCAAAATTGAAAATTTTGGGGTGTGACATATTGACATGGTTTATATGTCAAAGTTGTACTCCCTTAATCCAAGAAAGAATGTAACTATGGGTTGCGTGTCAATTAAAGTGGTTCACGTTTGACCAAGTTTCTAATAAATAGTATTCATATTTATTATGGCTCCAAGTAAATTTATTATGAAAATACATTTCGTCGTTAATCTAATGGTGTTTCTTTGATATCATAGATACTACTCCCTCAGTCCCGAATAAATCAATTCTTAGAATCCGTGCAAGTCAAACTATCTTAAGTTTTATTAACTTTTATAGAAAAGAGTAACAACATCTATGACATAAAATGAGCACATTATAAAAATATATTCTATGGCATATCTAATGATACTAATTTGATGTCAGAAATATTGATGGGGTTTTCTAGAAATTCAGTCAAAGTTTAAAAAGTTTGACTTAAGACAACTCTAGAAATCTATTTTCGGACAGAGAGAGTATACTCTTTTATCCATAATTAGTTAAACTTAAGATACTAAAACATGACACTATACTAGAATTGTATTCTTTAATAGATGGAGGGAGTAGATCTCAAAGGAATCTACAACTTTATTGTTGATAACCTTTTTTTATCTCAAATCATTTAGAGACCCGAATATTCGTTTGTAAATTCTCGACTTTTTAAATTTATTTTTTTAATTTTCAAATGACCATGGATGTTGATATGACCTATACTAAATTTGTTGCTTTAAATGCTATCTATACCTTTTGTAGTCAACATATTTTTATATGTGATCATTTAGAGACCTAAATATTTCAAACTATCTCAAATATTGACATGGTCTATACCAAAGTTATAGATCTCAATATGTATAATTTTGTGGTTGAAAACTTTTTTGTTTGAGATCATTTTGAAGGAGTAATTATTCGTTTAAGTTATCTGATTATTAGATTCAAAATTTTGAATTTTTCTAAGAACCTCGGATTGGAGACCTGTCCTATATCAAATTTTTAGTTCTTGGAGAGATTTAAAGCAGCAAGTATTCATTTTAAGTTATCTAATTATTAAATTCAAATTTTTGAATTTTTCTAACAACAATGGACGGAGTCCAGTACCAAATTTTTAGTTCTTGGAGAGATTTAAAGGAGCAATTATTCATTTTAAGTTATCTAATTATTAAATTCAAATTTTTGAAGTTTTTTTCTAACAACCTCGGATGGGGACCTATTCTATACCAAATTCTTAGTTGTTGGAGAGATCTAAAACTTTCTAGTTATTTTTTTTCATATTGGACTATTTAGAAACTAAATATTAATAAAAGATGGTATGACTAAAAAAACGCCTACACACCACATCAGCGAAAACCACCGTCGGGACCACTCTCAACTATTTTGGTTGGTGGGTAAGGGTTTTAATTTATCTATAGTTTTAAAGGTTAAGGGAGGTAGGTTGTGTTGTACTCAAATTCGAGGATGTCTTTTAAATTCAATGATAAATTTAGTGGAAGCACTCTTCTAAATTATAGGTCATTTTTGGCTTTCAATACATACTCATGGCTGTTGTTAGTTTTTTTTATAATTTACTCATGGTTGTTGAATAGCGTATATATTATAAGTTGAGACGAAGGGAGTATGTTCTTATGGAATTAGAAGCATACCCCACGAGTTGCTGCAAGAACTGCAAATTACTGGATTGCATGGTAGGATGACGTGGACTACAAAATGTTTATGTGCCTTCCTTACGTGGACATTACAGTTGCATGTGCTAGCGGATTTTAATTATATATAATTATTAGGGTTTTGCTTAGTGGATTCTAATTGTATATGACAGTGCATTGTCTAGTTGGACAACTTGCATGTTGAGATAAATAATTAGTGGGGTTTTGCTTTATAAGATAAAATAAGATAAGATAAGATAATGTGGATCATAATTATAATCCCCTATCGTACGTAAAACCTTTCTCTTGGTTCGGTGAAGGTACCCTCATGATCCATACGACCGTTTATGGTGGCCGATGGACAATGCTAGCCCACGGTGGGTAAACGAATCGACTACACGGCCCATTGAGCCGGACACGAGTTATTACGGCGTGCCCTCGCGCATTCTGCAGACGGCCGTCGCGGCATCGGCCAACGACACGGCGCTCACCGCCATAACGTGGCAAGCTGACAGTGACTCGACGCCCTACTCGTTTATGACACTCCTGCACTTCACCGACTTCCAGGACACCCAGCTTCGGCAGTTCGATATCCTCACCAACGAGAAGGATGAGTCGGGACCCAAACTCAAGTCGTACAGCCCCCCGTACCTGCTTCCACACACTACAAACTCAAGTCGACTCCCGGCCGCTACAGTACTCTAGACGGTGAGCGAATAGCGAATCAGCGAGAATAAAGAGCTCCAAAAATCGCCTTCTCTCTTCGATCTTCCGATTTGCGGCCAAATCTTCACCGACTGCTATGAAACTTGGTGAGTATGATCACAAGGCAGTAGGGGAGCTACCTCTAAGAGGTTATCGCCCAATTTGAAGCCAATCAACGGGAAATCGAAGGAGAACGAAAAACACCGGTTCTTGCAATGTAGACCAAGAAATCGCCCGATCTACTAGCTCGTGAGGAATTGGTTGATTTCCTTCGGTGGAAAGGTTCAACTCACGTTATAGCACAGATCAAGGCAACAAAAACGAACAAAATGGTCTAGAAACGAAGAAACGAAGCAAGAACTAGAAGGGAGAAAACGAAGAACGCGAAGAACACAACATAAACTCACAAATCGATTTCTCCGCCAAACTCTGGAGGACACAAGGAGGATTCGGGACCTCCTTTCCCTTAAATTCTTGGTTCTTACACTAAACACATGGATTAGTGGACCTCTCTCTCACAAGCACCTAAGGGGAGGGGAAACCTTAACAAAGGATGAAAGAAAATGCAAATAGAGGAGGTGAGGGAGATCGGGGCTCCCGCATCCTATTTAACAGGGCTATTACATATTCTCAGTTTTGCCCCTGGATACAAATGAGTTAAACCACTTAGCCCAAGGACGTTATGGTCCAACCCGGCGTCATCTTCATCCGACGGCCACCACGCTTCCTCACCGGTAGCTTCGCCTCGACGCGAACTCCCCGATGACGCCATGTGCCGTCCGTTCCTCCTCGGAACTGATGGGGACGTGATTCCCGATCTTCCGCCAGGTTCAAGATAACTATCAATTTGGTCGAAAGCGACACACCGATCCGGCTTCAGATCACAAAGACCCGAACCCTGCAACCTTAGCACCACGTCTCCTCTGGTTATCAACCGTGTCACAATCCGGTTGACCTCGCCACGAAGGCTAATCCCTGCTGCGAATCGAAGAACACAAGCAAGAACAAGATAAAATGCAACTCAATTGAAGTGACAATTGCAGATGAATGATTAAGCACTCGAAGTTGGGGTCTCGTAAACCGAAAGACGACGACTGTCAATGGACAGAATAATCTAAGCAAAACCCAAATCTTAACATAGGCGGCGACTACTGATTATAAAGCCTAAGGGGTATCCAAGGACCCCTACTCACGTCGCTCAGAAGTCTCGACACGTTACAAGGGCCAAACGGCCCAAAAGACGGCGACGCAGCGCCCTGACAGATTCTGGACGTCAACTTGTTTCGTCGATTCCCGTTGACTCCAATGGAATTTGGGCCTCAAACCAAAGCCATTGGTTAGCTTATGAAATTATCTTTCTATCCATATGTGGATCATTGAAAACGGAGTCCAGATGAGTCATGTGCGTCCGTTTTACTACAGCCTGGTCCTGAAGCCCGAGATGGACTCGAACTTGATATGGATTGGGCCTCCAACTTGGCTTGGACGCTCTTGCTTGACTCCTAAGGTGGTGGCCAAGGAGGAGGGCGTCCTTGGGCATCTCTTAGGTGTTCTTCATCTTCTTGGGGCGTGCTCCAACTTGGGCCTGGGTCCCAAGTGTGAATAACAAGTCCGCGACGACGCTGTAGCACCCGACAGAAATAGCGGCGGAATGTCTCAATGATTTCGAGGCCTTGCCAATGTGATATTGAGGTGGGACCAGATCTAGTTGAAAGCTTATCAAATAAGCTTTCCATCAAGTGTTCATTGACCTCAATCGCACTCCGGATGGATGAGTTATGGTCTTCCCAATAAAGCATTATCGGGCTGCCGACGAACCGAAAGTTCAACTTTGATCGACTTATACTTTGAGACACATTTGTACCTACATTCAAATAATGACATGTACATGTGGAACCAAATGAATTATACACAAAATTACTATGCAAATGTAGGAACGAGCGCACCTTATAATCAATGGTCGTATCCGATGGTGTCATGTCCTCATCAGGAACCTCCGCCCGGGTTTTGAGGCCCAAACCCGTAAACCCGCCACCGATGGTTTTGAGGCCCAAACCACCAAACCGCTCGCGAGTAGCATACTCCATACGCGTCCCCTGCCGATGGTTTTGAGGATGAAACCACCAAACCTCCGATGTCGACGCGTGTCCGACCTCCCGCCAAGCATGACGCCTTCGCCTTCATCCTTGACTCGGCCCACTGGCCTCTACCAAGTGCCACGATGCCATCATCTCCATCTTAACTCGGCCGACGCCATCTTCATCACCATGTACACTTGCACTCGTCAATGTCCCAAGTGTCAGCCACTGCGGCTAGTCACCCGGCCTCTTGGTCCCTCGGTCCAAGCCTCACGTCCGCCCTTCACCATTCCCGGTCCGTCAGCACGACACGTCCTTCTTGACCTTCACCTCGCCATCGACTACCGCCTCCGTGCTCCACACCTGCACACCACGAGCCAAGAGACATGCACACATAGCTTTCGCCATGGTAGGGTTAGTCACCACTCAACCTACTTCGTGGATCACATTGACAATCACTTATCACACAACGAACACACAATGATACTTATCAACCTTGTGTTCGCAGGTTGAAAGCTCTGATTCGGATTCAGTCCGTTGGCAAACATAAATCTATGCCTGTACCAGTGTACCGAAATCTGGCTCCTTGATGGCACAACTGGAAGCCAAAATGGGTGTTTCGAAGAAATAATGTAGCGTCGACACTAGTGTTTGTGTGTGCCAAAGTTTCTTCATAGCATGTGTGTGTTTGTATTCCCAGTTCTCTCGGTACTGTGAGCACATGCTTTGCTTGTTTGTACTTTTGCAGACATGTTGCGTGTTTGTATCCGAAGGTCTGAAAAAGGTTGTGCCCTTTCCATTCGCTAAGATGTTGGACCGATATCATTTGCTACGTAGCTAGCCCAAAATACGCTCGGGAAACAGGTACCGACTGTTAATCATAAACAGATCACTAGTCAGTGATCACCCTAAAAATTTAATCAATGCCTCATGCTGAATGGGAAGTAGTGCATGGAAATGGAACACTTCAGACTTCTGAGATTTGGCATGGTTGCCAAGCCATCTATAAAATAACATCATCAACAAAGATTCCAGAATTGACGTACATAACAATCTGCCGTGACAAAATCTAGTCAGTGCCTAGGTTTGTATTGGTTCTAACACTACGATGACAGTGTAATAACCAAACATTTCCTTTCTACCCAGAAGCCAACCCACAAAGCAGATCTCACCAGGTGAGCTTCAACAGCATTTTAACAATATCATCTGACTTAGTAATCACCGAAATTCATTGAGCCACCTGCTCCACCAGCTTGTCCTTGCCACGTGAGTTGATGTTCTAGGCAACGCCAACAATCTCCTCCATTTGGTTGTCCACAAGCTCATTGAGCTGCTGCTCCTGAGTCTTGAGATCTTCTGGCTGCTGCTCAACAGTTTGGTCGTCTGCGTCCCCACTCTCCTGTGTCCAATACACAGCAAAAGACTCCCCATTCGAACTGCTTGGCATCTGCAATAGACTCTTCCCGTTAGTTCCAGAGGCACTGCCAAGGATCTCCCCCTTGATGCGGTCATAGATGCAGGACCTAAAGTTTTCCATGCTCTTATGATCCTGAGAGTCAAGGCTTAGGAAGATCAGGATTTCCCAGCACCGGAGGAACTGTTTCTTGTTGATCTTCAGCTTCTGACGGACAGTCTCCATCAGCTCAGCCGGTGGAACCATTCTCAAACTGTGAGTCCTTTTTGACAGGTTGGTCTCCTTCAGAGACGAGACTATAGCACTGAGTGTAGGTTTGATCGGATCAATAGTGAGAAAGCGGAGGCAGTCAATGGATGAGCGCACATACTGCAGGTAATCAGAAGGGTCTTCTATTTTTTTTTTGAAAGATCCGGCTACCCGGCGTTTCATTGATAATAAGCGGGGAGAAGCAAACGACTGTTTTACATGCGCGAGAAGCGCTACCCCTCAAACAGCCTAGGCTGCAGGGGTCTTAATAACTAAAAAACTTATTACACACTATGGTTTATAGCGACAGTAAGGCGTTGAAGGACTTTTCCCCCGGCCCTCGACCAAGTGATGCAGGTGGTCTTTATCTCATCGAAGATCATATGTGCCAGTCTTCTGTCCTCTCTGAAAATGACCGCGTTTCGCTGTTTCCACATGCTCCAGCAGGTAAAAATCTCAAGTGTGTGTACCATCTTATCTCCTCTTTCTAGTAACTGGGAAAACCAATCTTCAATGTCCAGTTCATTTGTCCATTGAGAGGGGTGCAGGGAATGGCAGCCGGACCAATTTTGCAACAAGTGTCCAGACTGTGACAGTGTAGGGGCATTCCGCGAAGAGATGTGCAGCTGTTTCCAAATTTCTTTCACAAAGGGCGCAGAAGTAATTGTTCTTCCATCCACGAATTTGCAGCCGGGCTGCTGTCCAAAGTTTGTCTTGCAAGAGTAGCCAAAGAAAGAACTTACACTTTGGTGGCGCCCACGCGTTCCAGATGAGGTTCGGAAACATTGTCGGGATCTGTCCAGCAAACTGGATGTTGTATGCCGATTTTGTCGAGTACTCCCCTGAGCTCTCAAGAATCCAACTTATTTGGTCATCCCGGTCATCATCTATGTTCAGTTGAGCAGACTCAATTGCATTCCAAAGCTGAAAAAATTCTCTCAGGATTTCATTGTTCAAATCGTGCGCAATGTCACCTATCCAATTCCCACCTAGCACCGCTTCTCTCACTATTCTTTGCTTCCTTTTACTGTGGTTGTAGAGTAGCGGGAATAATTTTGCAGGACGTCCATCAATCCAGCCGGAATACCAAAAAGACGCTTTGTTCCCACTAGAGATAGTTATCCGCGTCGCTGCATTGAAAAGAGCAAGATCAACTGAATCGACAGGCAGGCTCATTCTGTGCCATGGTCTTTCCGGGTTAGTCCACGCAAACCAAAGTCATCTCAGTCTCAGTGCCCTGCTGAATTTCTCTAGGTCTACAATCCCTAAACCCCCAAAAAGCACCGGCTTGGGCACCGTAATCCAGGCAACCTTGCATTTGCCACCATGGAATTCACGGTCACCCGCCCACAAAAAGCGCCGACAGGCCTTATCAATGTCCTCAAACAGTTGTTTTGGGGGGTTTGAGTGACGTTAGCAAGTATACCGGTAATGTGCTGAGGACTGACCGTACCAGCTCGCGTCGTCCTGCCGGGTTTAGTAGCTTTCCTTGCCATCCCGCGCAGTCTGGTCCTTGTGTTGTCGATGATTCACTACACATGAACAATCTTGATGCGTCCTAGTGTGAGCGGCGGGTCCAAGTATGTCATCGGGAAGCTGACTCGTTGTCCCATGAAACTGTCTAGAATTTCATCAAGGTTGAGGCCAGAGCATCTGATCGGAGCTACAACGCATTTTGTCAAATTTAATGTCAGCCCCGTGGTCGAGCCGAACCATTCCAGGATTCTCAGGAGGGCTCTGACTTCTTCTTGGACCGGGTTGATAAAAATTACCGCATCATTAGCGTAGAGCGAGAGACGCAGTTTGGCATGTCGTCCCCTCAGGGGGACAGAAACCCGTCCTCAGTTGCGATATCCAAGACTTTTTGCAAGGTGTCGATGGCTAGGATGAAGAGATAGGGGGAAAGAGGGTCACCTTGCCTGAGTTCCCGCGCATGATTGATCTTTTCACCTGGGACGCCATTCAACAATACTGTGGAGTGGGAAGTGCTAAAAAGTATGGCCAACCAGTCTCGCCAACGTTGACTGAAGCCCCGGTGTTGTAGCAGTTCCAACCCTATGGTTACATCGTATATGTTCTCAGACTGTGCAATATAATTGATTGCCTCAAGAAGACGAAGACCATGGCTTTCACCCTGATAAGGTGGCAAGACAAGTATCTGATAAGATGGTGTGCTTTCCTGTATTTTTTTGTGAGGTTCACTCTTACAAAGTTACAATTTAACTCTGCTTTTCATGTGCGGATTCTAATTCGTGGCCATGGATGCTGGTTGTTCCTCTAGAAGTTATCTACTTCGTTGTGGTCATATCCCTGGAATATTCTGTGTGATTGAAAATTTATTAGACTCTGAATTAATGGCTTCAGTCTCTGCCTCTAGAGAAGTTTCTACCTTCCTCAAGTGTAACTGAGACTGATAAAAAGCTGCCTTCTTGCAGGTTGAGTCGAGAATGATGGGTGACTCAGCCTACAAAAGCACTCTCGATTGTTTTGTGAAGACGCTTAAGAATGATGTATGTCTCAGTTCCACACTGCTACTCATGATTCTGGGTTCAAGTTTAGATGAGCAGAAAATATACAGCGGGCAGTTGTGAGAATAAACAGCGGGCAGTTGCATGATCCCTGAATGAATAAATTCAGAACTAGAAAATGTGTGATGAACGGAATGTTTCGAATCGATTTTATGTTTTTGTTTTTCCTTATTTCTACTCAAATGCTTGCTTGGTGCGATGAGCAATGTGTGTGAAAGGGGAATCCAGGTGATAAATGGTTGCTGTTGCAGTGCTTGATTGTTCAGAATGAATGATAGTGGATTCATTGATCGTGTGGGAGCAGATGCTGCTTGTCTTTGTTATTAAACATAATGCAGCTGGTTTTTTTTTTTCTGAAGAAGCAAGCTGCTGCTGCTGCTGCTGCTATGGTGCGGTGCTGCTGCTGCTGCTGCTGCTGCTGCTGCTGGGTTCAAGGAGAAGCAGAGCATACAATACAACAACAAACACAGCACTGTGCAGTGTGCAATTCATCATTCTCAGATGTTGCTCCTGATCTTCATCTTGCCGAAAAGCGAGTGCCTCCCCTCGGCGACGACCTGCCCCGTGGCGGCGTTGGCGACGAGGACGTGCGTGCCGGAGTAGGCCCCCTTGTGGCCGAGTGCCCTGGCGGTGATGCGGAGGGCGTCCCCGGGCGCAGCGGCGGTGAGGTCGACGAAGTTGACGGACATGTCGACGGAGACCTTGAGGTGGTGGCCGTCGGACACGGAGGCGGCGGAGCCGATCTCGTCCACCAGGGCCACCACGGCGCCGGGGGCCATGTGATTGTCGCCGGCGGTGAGGCGTGCAGGGACCGTGAAGGAGCAGAGAGTGTGGCCCAGGCGGATGCTCTCCACGCGGATCCCCTGCAGCGCAAACCCTTCGAAGAAACTGGGGCTGGGCTCCCCCCGCACGGCGGTGGCAGCGGCAGCAACAGCAGCTCGTCGGTTCAGCGCGTCCACTAGCGCGCCATCCTCATCGCTCACCCTTACCTGCAGCAATGCCTTCAGGTCATGGTCATCATCAGAAGCCGCCATGGCCCCCCTTGCATGCAGTTTGCCTATCCCTTCTTCTTCCCCTTGGTTGTGGTTGCCGGTTGGGAGGGGTGGGGTAGGGAGGAGCCGGAGCCGGAGCCGGAGCAGGTCAAGGGAGAAGAAGGGATGGGCCCACATGTCAGCTGCCGCAACTGCAAAGCGATCAATATGACGTTTTTACCCCGCCGTTATGTCAGTCAGAGTCACTTAGATTTGGGTCCGTCGGAATTGGATTCAGCGTAGCCGCCGCCGCTGCCCATGGCTGGCGACTGGCGTTGGCGCGCTGCTTCCTCCCCAACTTGACGCTGCCCCGTCGCTGCCCGCTCTGATCCAAACTATCCCCAAACCAAACAAGTAACGATTTGTAAAGTAGGCGATATTGATTATAAGGTTTATAGGCTGCTCCTTTCACGGGAGCAATTGCATATCTCAATTCTCAGACGATGTTGCATGGCAAGAAAGCTGGCAAAAAGGCGACGGGTGATTACAGATTGTGATATGATATGATATAATTCGTTTTCATCATTTGTTGATGTGCAGGGTTGGGCAGAGCCTTTGCAGCTTTGGGCCAGATACAGTGCTCTCGTGAGTATATTATGCCATATGGTTTACAATTTTGCGTGAGCATGTAGAATGGCTCCTCTAAAGGACCAGTAGGATGTTTCTGTACGAGTTCTGTCACTAGCAAATCTTCTATGGACTATGGTTGTGTGTTGTGTTCAACGTCCTTGTTTAGTACTGTTTCCATAGTTTGTTCTTTATTAATGTTTCCATAGCTTGTGAGATGATCACGATTTCATTTCTTTTGTTTTTAAATTTGTTCAGTCACAGCAATTGTGCTTTGCCTACCTGTATCATTCTTACATCTATACTATACAACAGTGACTTCTTCTCTTACTGCTGAATTGTATGAAGTATTAGGAAACAAAACAAATGCCAGGTATAAATGTTCCAATTTCTAATTGATAGAAGTGGAATATCTTCAATTGCTATTAGCGTGGGCTGCAAAATAAAGTATCCTGATGTTACATTTGTGTTGCATATCTGGTGGTGATGGGACTTGGGAGTAAACATTGTGGTTTACTGAAATGTATACCATTTGCACAATGTAAATAGTTGGCAGTTGATATTACTTTAGAGAATGTGTATTGTTGGGGGTGTGGCATAAGTTAGGGACCCCCATTAGTGTGTAATAAAGCCAAACTATTAAGCCTAGGGGCCTATTTGTGAGTGTTTAGGAACCAGTTGCAGTTTGTAGGGATTCATTTGTTATAGTTCATGCTTCCATTCTGCTGCACTGGAATATCTCTAGCAAAGTAAATGCCAACTTTTGTTCTTGAGCTTGTTGTACTATTGCTGAAATCAGATGTTTTATCTCTGTTGGAAGGGTGATTTTCCTGTATATTTGTCCTTCTGCCGCTTCTTGCTTCAATCATACAGATAGTGCCTAATTGGGGTTGCTTTGGATATCTACTTTTGCAGCAAGGCTTCTAAATGGAGTCTCACAATGGCAAGGCTGATGACTTGCCTCCACCACCTCCTTTGGTTGCTGGTGTTGAACCACTTAAAGCTGGCAAAACAAAGATGCCATTGAAACCTAGGAGTCTGGTCCAGAGAAATGGCTTTGGCAGAAAGGGGCAGCCGATAAAGCTGCTAACAAATCACTTCAAAGTTTCTCTCGTGAATGATGAATATTTTTTCTATCATTACTATGTGCGTCTCTAATCCTTGTCCAGTGTCATTTCTTTATTTTCATCCTCATACCTTCATTATCAATGCTGTTATCTTTTACTGGTTGCAGGTCAATTTGAAGTATGAAGATGATACACCAGTTGATCACAAAGGGTCGGGAAGAAAAGTGATGGAAAAACTGCAGCAAACCTATGCTTCTGAACTTGAAAATAAAGATTTTGCATATGATGGAGAGAAGAGCCTGTTCACAATTGGTACTCTTCCTCAAGTTAAAAATGAGTTCACTGTCGTGTTTGAAGACGTTTCGACTGGAAAGTAATGCCCCAGTTATTTTGATTGATTTGTCATTATCTGCTCTGATGATAATTATCCCTAGATGCTAACTTGGCTTTCTTGCTTTCAGGACTCCTGCAAATAGCAGTCCAGGAAATGACAGTCCTCCTGGAAGTGACAGGAAAAGGGTCAGAAGGCCGTACAATACAAAGACATATAAGGCTGAACTCTCTTTTGCAGCAAAAATTCCTATGAGTGCAATCTCACAGGCCTTGAGAGGTCAGGAATCAGAGCACACTCAGGAAGCAATTCGAGTGATTGACATTATTCTGAGGCTGCACTCAGCTAAGCAGTATGTAATTGTTTCATGCAATTCAGAGGGCATATTTTATAAATATTGCTGATATTATTGACGGTTCTTGCAGTGTAGCCATTCTCTGTCTTTAACCGTGTCCCTTTTTGCTTGCAGGGGTTGCCTATTAGTAAGGCAATCATTCTTCCACAACAATCCTAACAACTTTGTTGACCTGAGTGGTGGTGTAGTGGGCTGTAGAGGGTTTCACTCAAGTTTTCGTGCAACCCAGAGTGGACTTTCACTCAATATCGGTCTGTTATCATCTATATGCCCTGTTTTAATCTATACAGTACAATGATCATTTCTCTCTATGCAGTTGGTAATGTCTGCATGTATTAATATGTTGTGCAGATGTGTCCACCACAATGATAGTGAAACCTGGTCCTGTCATTGATTTTCTGCTTGCCAATCAGAAAGTTGGTGATCCAAGCATGATTGATTGGGCTAAGGTAATGCTTCATGCTAAATACAATAAATAGTGTAGGGATAAAGTTGAATTCTGTTTCACCATACTTTGGATGTATATTTTTCCAATTTGTTTTACTTCTGCAGGCCAAGCGTGCACTGAAAAACTTAAGGATAAAAACAAGTCCAGCTAACCAAGAACAGAAGATTGTTGGTCTCAGCGACAGACCTTGCCGTGAGCAATTGTAAGTAGCGTGATGTGTTGATGTGTTGTGCTTTGAACAGTTTTTATATTGTTTGCACTTCTTTTTGTTCTCCAAGCTCCTTTTGAGTTCTGCATCTGTTTCATACATTTTCTAAGTACTTGGTGATTTCCTTGCTTATGTAGATTCACACTGAAACATAAAAATGGTAACCATGGTGAGTCTGAAGAGATCACTGTTTTTGATTACTTCGTAAAGAACCATGGCATAGAGCTGCAATACTCTGGTGATCTTCCATGTATCAGTGTGGGAAAACCAAAGCGGCCAACATATTTTCCAGTTGAGGTAACTATTATTTAAATCCTAATGTTGTTCCTTTGCTGTAAAGCTCTCCCCCCCCCCCCCCCCCAGCTAATGTTGTGAAGATTGTTTCATGTTTACCAGTTATGCAGCCTTCTGCCTTTACAAAGATACACTAAAGCTTTGAGCACACTTCAGAGGTCATCACTTGTTGAGAAATCTAGACAGAAACCGCAAGAAAGGATGTCTGTTTTATCTGATGCGAGTGGTTTTTTTGGATTAAACCTGGCATTTTTTTCTTCTTATTAGTATATATATCAATAACGATTGGGCCTAGCAAGTTTTGTTATTGGTAGGTCGTGGTTTTCTTTCTGTTCTTTTTTTTTTTCATGTCAAATTGGGTAGGTACTGCAAAGAAGCAACTATGATGCTTGATGCAGAGCCCATGCTGAAGGCATGTGGGATTACAATTGCTAGAAGTTTCACAGAAATTGATGGAGGATACTGCACCCCCTAAGGTTGGTCATTACTGTTAATCCTTTATCATTTCAGATATCCTTTGTGGCTATCGAATTTTGAAGGCATAAATCTTATAACTGTCTTTTGTTCAGCTTAAAGCTGGGAATGGAGAAGACATTTTTACACGCAATGGCAGATGGAACTTCAACAATAAGGTCAGCATGTATAGCGTATTCTAGTTTATGTGTATTTGGATTTTGATGATGTCACATGTAATATTTGGAATTCTGTTTTTCAGAGGCTCATTAGAGCTAGCAGTGTCGAAAAATGGGCAGTGGTCAACTTTTCTGCACGATGCAATGTCAGGGATCTTGTCCGAGATCTCATCAAGTGCGGAGGCATGAAAGGGATCGTAAGTTTATTTTCTTATGGATCTGATCTACTGTAGTAATGGTTACTTCTGTTCAAACTAAGAAAACTTCGAAAAGTAGAGAAGTTTTCTAGCTTGAATTGCCCTTTACCATCATGAAAGTATAATTCCTGAATAGTAATGGTATATAGTAGTATTTCTTATAGAACTTGCAGGTTTGACATCTGGCTTGCTATTTTCAGCACTCTTATCAATGTGCAAGATTCCATTGTTTGATTTGAATACTACAATCTTGCACTTCTGTGGTCATAACTCACATTTGCATTCTTCTGTTATTGCCCACTACTATTATTTTTTTTCTTGTTAAAATGCTTCCTGATGTTCAATTTTATGGCCTTGCTGATTGAAATGCTGTACTCAGGTTCAAATCATTTCATTTGCTGTTGTGGTCTTAGCTGAGGTTAAGGGTTAGCTCTACTGCATAGTTATCTAGAGTGCAGTCTCACATAGGGTCATGTGCACCAACATATCGAGGCCCCAGATAAAATTATCAGAGCTATTTGCTTCCAACAACCACAAGCTAGCTACTTACACACAAAAACAATTAGCTACAAGCACCAATTGAATTTTCAAAACAGTTTCTGGTTTATAAGAAGATGCATGGATTAGAAGGTAATCAGTATTGTTTTGTGCTAACTTAGCACAATTTTAGGAACAACCTACCGTATCCCAATTAAGTAAAGCTAATCAAGAATCTTACATGCACATTTGAATGCTTCTGAAATTTACAGATTGGAATTAAATGCTCCTCCAAATGCCTCAGATCAACATATTACTTAATAAAAATGATTAAACATTGGATATGATGGATATTATGTTGTGCATTTCCACATGTGTTCTAATTCACGTGTTTGGTATTGCATTTCCACATGTTTTTATTCACTTGTTTGGTATTGCAGATGGTTGAAGCACCTTTTGATGTATTTGATGAGAATCTTTCAATGAGACAGTCACCTGCTGTAAAAAGGGTTGAAGACATGTATGAACAAGTGAAAACTAAGCTTCCTGGAGCACCCAAGTTTCTTTTGTGTGTTCTAGCTGAAGAAAGAATTCTGATATTTATGGTTGGTTAATACTACTAAATCGCTGTTAACTTTTGTAGCGCATTTTATTTTCCGATGTATCATTATGCCATTGACCTTTACAGGGCCTTGGAAGAAGAAATTCCTTGCTGAATTTGGGATCGTTACACAGTGTGCGGCACCAACTAGAGTCAATGATCAGTATCTTACAAATGTCCTACTAAAGATAAATGCAAAGGTCTGTTTCTGTTCGCCTTGAGATTTGAGAGCATGGCTACATTTGTATATGGCAATTATACATTTTTGACATTTGTTCCCTTTTCAAACAGCTGGGTGGCATGAATTGGTTGCTCCAAATTGAAACATCCCAGCAATTCCTCTCGTATCCAAGGTCCCAACTATAATCTTGGGAATGGATGGCTCAGACGGGTCTCCTGGACATTCTGATGTACCGTCCATTGCTGCTGTAAGTATAATTTTTGTAATTTTCTGTGATAAATAATAAATAGTAGCTACTGTGACAGTTTTTATTTTGTTTTTCTTAGGTTGTTAGTTCTCGTGAATGGCCTCGTATCTCGAAATACAGAGCTTCTGTTCGCACCCAATCACCTAAAATGGAAATGATTGGCTCATTGTTTAAGCCACGGGAAACTGAAGATGATGGTCTGATCCGGTAAGAGAAATTTACCTGCATTACCATTGTTAAGTTTGATCATGGTGTACTTTGCTGAATATCCTTTATGTTCTGTAGCATAGCTGTAGTAGTGAGGTGTTGTTGCCAGCTGCTGGTATGAAGTGCTTCTCTTGAACTTCATGTTGCTGTTTCTTCAGGTACTACCACACTGGAAGGTTCACTGAGAGCAGCGATGTGTACAGCTTCGGAGTTGTTCTGCTTGAGGTAGCCACTAGCGAGCCCCGAATAGTGCTAGGCCATGGCCACATCATTCGGCGTGTTAAACAGAAGATTGTCACTGGCGACATCGGCTCAATTGCCAATTTGCAACTTGAAAATGCCTATGACATCAGCTCCATGTGGAAGGTAATTGACACGGCTATGATGTGCACCGCGGATTCTGCTGCTCAAAGGCCAATGATGGCCACAGTTGACAGTTGTGATACAGTTGAAGGAGAGCCTGGCGTTGGAGGAAACTCGTGAGGACAGTACCATCAGGCTAAGCCGAGGGAGTGACATAGAAGCTATGGTGTCCACATTTTGTCCATTGGCAAGATGAAGCTGTGCCTGAACCTGGATTCGAATCATGGTTGATGGGTCTCTATTAAAAGTCTACAATGGGGTTTTGGTGAACTCCTTATCATATGAAGACATCTATAGTGTATAATTGTGCACTGTTTTGAATCCGCAATTGCTTGTGTGTGTGAGGACTTTGAGAGTCCACGCTTGTGTGTGCCAGTAATAATGTTTGGTGTGAGGTTGCAGCTTCTCCAGAATCCAGATATTATGAGCTCCCCGTGCTCTATATGTATTTTTGACAAATATTTCCCATGTTTGTATGTAATTGCATGTGTCGGTACCAACAGTATGTGGGTACCCACAACCAACGATAATAAAAAACAAAGCGATTAAACCACAGCAAAGGCAGCACACCTCGACCGCGTACAAGGTCCGACTCGTACGAGGTAAGCTCGACGGAACGCCTCGACCGTGCTCCATTTCCGACTCGTACGAGGCACCCCCGACGGGAACGCCTCGACCGCGCCCCGTCCCATACAAAGCCAGTACAAAAAAGGCACCTCGACTGCATTCCGACTCGCACGAGGCTCACTCGACTACCGGCCAAACTCCGACTCACATGACCCCGGGTCGGAGCGCTCGACCCACTCCATTCACCTACTCTGAGACAAAAGTCAGAGCATTTAATGCGATTACCTGCTACCATCTAACGACATGGCTACAACCGTGATCGACGTGGGAGCAACGCCGGTGTCAGTCCTCACTGTTTTACCGCCCATCCCGTGATGGGAGGTGAAACCTATCACTGTACGCACCTTACCATGCACTGTTTATCACCCATCACCCTCGAGGGAGGATACGACAAGGCCCGTATTCCGCGATCTCGGAGATTCGGCCTTATCCGTCCGGCCTCGACCTAGCCTCGACCTAGCCTCGACGCCCAGCACTGTTCGATAGGAAAGAAAGGCCGACGTGGCACAGGGTTCCGGGTCATTTCACCGTCTCATCCCCGACGTCACCACGGTGTCCAGGGATGGCTGACCATTCCTAGGATACACCGCTACAACCACTTCTACAGGGATCGATAACACATCACCTCAAGACACACCGGAGCCCCGGCCTCCTCTTACCCTATACAAGGGCAGGCCAGGGCTCTACACGGGGACATGGGCAAGACACAAGTCCAAAGCCAAGTGCCAGCAAACAAAGGAACACCACTCAGAGATCAACATCTCAAGCAATCACTCTTGTACTCTTTTTTCTCTCCTTGAGACTTGGGCTCGGCGCCCTCTCTCACAAGCTTATAACCCCTACACAAGCACCCCGGTGCAAGGAAATACAAAACTCTCCCTTCCCCGCTGGACGTAGAGCCTTCTTTCGCCCGAACCAGGATAAACCTCCGTGTGTTCTCCTTGCATCACCATCCAGGTTAGGGACACACAGCACTCACTCGTCGGTTTAGGACCCCCACAGGACCGAACACCGACTGTTAGCACGCCAGGTAGGGGCACGCTGCGTGCCAACATCATTTTCCCGCCATTTTTCCTGGATGGCTGACCCCGAACGTCCTCTCCCATTGGCCACGGTAATCTGGTTCGGGAGTTTGGAGTTCATGTCGCTTGGCCATGGCTACGATATGGTCCTCCTCCCGCCCAGGCACCCGACCGACGAGGATTACGAGCTCTCTCAGCCTGGGAGAGCACTGCGCCGGCTTCACCGTTCTCAGGCGCGAGCCGCCAGACGACGACGAGCCCGGCGCAATCGTCGTCATCACCTCACGGAGTGCGGTGGGACTCCCCGATCCGGCGCCCCTCAGCCAGACGCCAACCCAGATTTCCTCGTTGAGGGTCTGTGTAGGATGAGCTTGGCTGAGGGTAAGATGTCGACGGAGAATTCCGCCGCTCCCTCGTCCGGTGAGACACCGCCACTACCCAATTCAACCACTCCGGCACGAACGACGACATCTCCACCAACGTTCCCGTTTGGGCTAGATACGGTTGCCCGGGCGTACGCTTCCTCTGTAAGCACTAGTATGAGTGCTTACGAGGAACTCCCCGGGCACCATCTACGCTCCACTCTGGACCTTGTTGCATCCACGCCGGCTTCTGAGTATCTGGACTCTACAGAAACGGAGCCCCGTGCGACTGCTTCTCGACGTTGCAACCCCAGAGACGATTTGCGACGGCCCCGCATTCCTCTGTCATACTACTACTTCGGCGCTCCTAACTCCGACTCTGCCGACGACACCTACGATCCGACCCGCGAGTGCTTCAACATCAACGGGGCGAGCACGTCGGATTCGGAGGACGAGGAGCTAGTTGAAGGAAGGAACACGCCACCTCATGTCGAGCTCCCTGCCGAGCGAGATGAGGCTCAATTCCTTGCGGATCAAGGAATGTAGCTCGAGCAAATTCGCGAGTTGCAGGACAGGCTCGACGAGAAACGAGAAAACCTACGCCTACTCCAACAAACCCTCGAGCATGAGCGTGCGGCACACGCACATGGCGGGAGAGCTCGTGAGAGAGCTCGCGACGTCAATCGTCGCATCGACAAGGACCGGGCGATCAACCCCTCGGTTTTCGCTCGAGCCAGCCAGAATGTTGTCGCCGTCGCCATGCTCCTCCGTAACATGCCCGAGCCGTCGAACCCCAACGCCCGTTGAGCTCGAGATGAAATCCGAGAACTCCTCGAGACCGTTGCTATGCAGCAGGCCGAGAGCTCTGCCTCGAGGCGACGCGAGCCAGCCTCGGAGCGGCACGTCGAGCCCTCCCGACAGGAGAGAGAGGCCTCGGTTCATCCCGAGCCTGCCCGGCGAAACCGGGCGGTGCCTGCCCCTGAGCACATCGTCGATGACCATGAACCTCGAGACACCCGTGGCAACATCGTCGAGCGCCGCACGCGCAAACACGGTGATGGTGTGGCTCGAGGTTACCATGTGCACAGAGGCGGGCGCTACGACAGCTCAGAAGATCGAAGCCCGTCGCCGGAGCCACCGGGTCCCAGGGTCTTTAACAAGGCCATACGAGAAACAATACTCCCGGTGCGGTTTTGCCCTCCCACGACTCTCACCAAGTACAACGGCGAGACCAAACCCGAACTTTGGCTCGCTGATTTCCGCTTGGCGTGTCAGCTGGACGGGACCACCGACGACCGAGTCATCATCCGACAACTCCCCCTGTTCCTGTCTGACACCGCTCGAGCCTGGCTCGAGGATCTTCCGCCTCGGCAGATCCACGACTGGGACGATCTCATGAGGGTGTTTGAGGGAAACTTCACGGGGACCTACATGCGCCCTGGCAACTCATGGGACCTCTAGAGTTGTAAGCAAAAGCCGGGTGAATCTCTCTGGGATTACATCCAGCGTTTCTCCAGGCAACGCACCGAGCTCCCCAACATCACCGACTCCGACGTAATCATGGCCTTCCTCTCTGGAACCACCTGCAAAGAGTTGGTCCAAGAGTTGGGCCATAACACCCCACTCACTACCAACGGATTGATGGACATCATCACCAACTTTGCCGCCGACGAGGAGGCAGTTGGCGCTATCTTTGCCGGTGACCAGGACAAAGGGAAGCAGAAGGTCGACGATCCCGCGGGCTCCAGCCGGGGCTCTAAAAGGAACAACTGAAAAAAGAAGAAGAACCAGCAGGGCAAGCTCGAGGCTCCGGCCGACGAGCTTGTTGCTGCCACTGAACGCAAGAAACATCGAGGACCCCCCGGCGGGGGCATCTTTGACAAAATGCTCAAAGAGCCGTGTCCCTACCACAAGGGGCCCACAAACCATAACCTCGAGGACTATCACATGCTCCTTAGGTACTTTGAAGGCGTAGGTGTCAAGAAGAACGACAAGAAGGAAGATCCCAAGGGCGACGACAAGGATGGGGGTTCCCCGAGATCCACGACTGCTTCATGATCCACGGAGGACCCTCGACCCGCCTCTCGACGCGCTAGCGCAAATGAGAGCGGCATGAGGTTTTCTCCGTACAGCCGGCGATCCCCCACTTCCTTGACTGGTCTGAGGTGGTCATCACTTTTGACCGTGATGACCATCCTGACTACGTCCCCAATCTAGGAGTCTACCCGCTTGTTGTTGATCCCATCATCGCCAACACGTGCCTCACCAAGGTACTCATGGACGGCAGAAGCAGCCTCAACATCATCTACGCTCAGACCCTCGACCTCTTAGGGATCGAGAGGACGCGCCTCCAACCCAGCATCGGGGGCTTCCATGGAGTCATGCCAGTGAGGCGGGCAGAACCCGTCGGCCGGGTCGACCTGCCTGTCTGCTTTGGCACTCCCTCCAACTTCAGAAAGGAGACCCTCACTTTCGAAGTAGTCGGATTCCGTGGAACGTACCACGCCATCCTTGGGCGCCCATGCTATGCTAGGTTCATGGCGGTCCCAAACTACACCTACCTCAAGCTCAACATGCTAGGCCCAAACGGTGTCATAACCATCGGGCCCTCATATGAACATGCCTACGAGTGCGACGTCGAGTGCGTCGAGCATGGGGAAGCCGTTTTGGGGTCGGCAACCTTGGCGGCGGACCTCGACGGTCTGGCCAACGAGATCCCCGACCCCAAATGCCATGCTGGCAGCTTCGAGCCCGCGGAGGACGTCAAGCTCGTGCCTCTCGACCCTGCCGATCCAAAGGGAAAGGCATTGAGCATCAGCGCCACCCTCGATCCCAAATAGGAAGCAGTGCTCGTTGACTTTCTCCGCGCACACATCGACATCTTTGCGTGGAGTCCCTCGGATATGCCGGGCATACCCAGGGAAGCCGCCGAGCACGCCTTGGAGATCCGAGCAGGCTCCAAACCGGTGAAGCAACGCTTGCGCCGCTTTGACGAAGAAAAGCGCAAGGTCATCGGTGAGGAGATACACAAACCGCTGAAGGTCGAGTTCATCAAGGAGGTTCATCATCCCGAGTGGCTAGCTAATCTTGTATTAGTTCAGAAAAAGAGTGGGAAGTGGAGGATGTGTGTAGACTACACTAGTTTAAATAAAGCATGTCCGAAAGTTCCTTTTCCTTTACCACGTATTGATCAAATCGTTGATTCCACTGCGGGATGTGAAACTCTTTCGTTCTTAGATGCATATTCTGGCTACCACCAGATCAAAATGAAAGAGTCCGACCAGCTCGCGACTTCGTTCATTACCCCATTCGGCATGTATTGCTACGTTACTATGCCTTTCGGTCTCCGGAACACGGGGGCTACGTACCAGCGATGCATGCAACACGTTTTTGGGGAACACATCGGACCAACCATCGAGGCTTACGTCGATGATATTGTTGTAAAAACCAAACAAGCTGATGATTTGGTAGACGACCTCGATGTTGCGTTCAAATGCCTCTGGATAAAGAACATCAAGCTCAATCCTGAGAAATGCATTTTCGGCGTTCCTCGAGGTATGCTTTTAGGGTTCATCGTGTCTAAGCATGGCATCGAGGCCAACCCAGAAAAGATCACTCCGATAACCAAGATGGGCCCCATCCGAGATCTGAAGGACATACAGAGGGTCACGGGCTACTTGGCAGCGCTCAGTCGTTTTATTTCGCGCCTCGGCGAAAAAGCACTCCCCCTGTATCGCCTCCTGAAGAAATCGGAGCACTTTTCATAGACCCTTGAGGCTGAAGAAGCTCTTGCAAAACTCAAAGCTACGCTCTCTAGCTCACCGATCCTCGTCCCTCTGACCCCAGGAGAACCGCTCTTACTTTATGTCGCCGCGACAACGCAAGTAGTCAGCGCAGTCTTGGTTGTCGAGAGGGCTAAGGAAGCACATACCTTGCTCGTCCAGAGGCCGGTCTACTTCATTAACGAGGTGCTCTCGGAAACTAAAGTACGCTACCCGCAGATCCAGAAGTTGCTATACGCCATCGTCTTGACACGGCGCAAACTCCATCACTACTTCGAAGGCCATCCGGTGACTATGGTTTCTTCTTTCCCCCTGGGAGAGATAGCCCAGAACCGGGAAGCCTCGGGTAGAATCACCAAATGGGCGGTAGAACTCATAGGCGAGACTCTCTCGTATGCACCACGCAAGGCCATCAAATCCCAGGCGCTGGCATATTTCCTGGCTGAGTGGACCGACACTCAACTCCCCTCGGTACAGCTCCAGGCTGAGCTATGGACCATGTACTTCAACGGGTTGTTGATGAAAATGGGAGCAGGCGTGGGTTTGCTCTTCATCTCGCCCCTCGGAGTTCACATGCGCTACGTCATCCGGCTTCATTTTCCTACGTCGAATAACGTCATCGAATACGAGGCGCTCGTCATGGGTCTGAGAATTGCCATCGAACTCGGGGTTCGACACCTTGACGTTCGAGGCGACTCCCAGCTCGTGATCGACCAGGTCATGAAGAACTCAAGCTGTCGTGATCCCAAGATGGAAGCCTACTGTAAAGAAGTGCGACACCTTGAGAACAAGTTTCACGGCCTCGAGCTCAACCACATCGCACGCAGGTATAATGAGGCCACCGATGAACTGGCGAAAATCGCGTCCAATCGAACTATGGTTCCACCAGACGTTTTCGCAAAAGATCTCCAGCAACCATCCATCGACCTTGGGTCGGACGGAGGGGTCGATAGGCCGTCACTCGAACCCCCACCTGAGGTAGAAGCCCCCTCGACCGGGGCTGAGGCCATGCAAGTGGAAGGCTCGACCCCACCATCCGACCCTAAGCCTGACTGGCGTATTCCATACCTCGAACATCTCATTCGAGGGGACCTCCCCTCGGATAGGATCGAGGCTCGACGGATCGCTCGCCGGGCCAAATCTTTTGTGATACTTGGCAACAGTAAGGAGCTGTACCGCCGTAGCCCTACTGGCATCCTCCAACGCTGCATCACGAATGAGGAAGGCAGAGACCTGCTCAACGATCTACACTCGGGGGCTTGTGGTCATCACACAGCGCCTCGAACCCTTGTCGGAAATGCTTTTCGACAAGGTTTCTAATTGCCGACCGCGGTCTCCGACGCTATCAAGCTAGTACGCTCCTGCAAAGGTTGCCAGTACTATACGAGACAGACCCATCTTCCAGCTCATACCCTGCAAACCATTCCCATCACATGGCTGTTTGCCGTTTGGGGGCTCGACCTTGTCGGACCCTTGAAAAGGACAATTGGCGGTTTCACCCACTTGCTCGTTGCCATTGACAAATTTTTCAAGTGGATCGAGGCCCGTCCTATCACCAGCATCAGGTCCGAGCAAGCTGTGCTCTTTTTCACCGACATCATCCACCGCTTTGGGGTTCCCAACTGTGTCATTACGGACAATGGCACCCAATTTACTGGTAAAAGGTTTTTGGATTTTTGCAATCACCACCACATCTGTGTGATCTGGTCGGCCGTAGCTCATCCAAAAACAAATGGCCAAGTAGAACATGCCAATGGCATGGTCGTACAAGGCCTGAAGCCAAGAATCTTTGACAAGCTAAACAAACATGGCAAGAGATGGGCTGCCGAGCTTCCCTCGGTCCTGTGGAGCCTAAGAACAACACTGAGTCGAGCCATGGGGTTCACTCTGTTTTTCTTAGTCTACGGGTCTAAGGCTATGCTCCCAACTAACATAGAATACGCATCCCCAAGGTTGAAGGCCTACAACGAAAGAAATAACGACGCCACAAGAGAGGACACCCTCGACAAGCTCGAGAAAGCCCGAGATGTGGCTCTGTTACACTCTGCCAGGTATCAGCAAAGTCTCCGACGCTACCACGACAGACACATTCGCAGGCGCAACCTCAACATCGACGACCTGGTGCTACGTCGAAGCCAGAACACCAAGGGACGGCACAAGCTCACGCCCCCATGGGAAGGGCCGTACATCATCGCAGAAGTACTAAAGCCGGGCACCTACAAGCTATCCAACGAGAAGGGTGAAATCCTCACCAACGCTTGGAACATTGAACAGCTACGTCACTTTTTCCCTTAAAAAGCCTCGAGGCTCTGTAAATTCTTTTCAATCTCATCAATAAAGAATACAACAGTGTTTAAAGTTTCATTTTACAAACAACCAGGAAGGGGGGAACCCCCGGTCCCCAAAAAAACTTGTACTCTTTTTCAAAAAAAAGAAAACTACCACTTAAGTCAACAACGCTGCGGGAGCGCCCTGAGGCTCAAAGGGGCTTTCGAGCCACGAGATCACTTACGCCCCCGAGGCTACGATACCTCCACTCACCCCTCACACCTAGGGGCACGACCGCACGCTAAGTAGACCTAATGACGGTTCATAACTTTGAAAAGGAATACATCCTCGGTCGCTCAAATCAGGTTCCTACACGATCTGCGAGGCCGCAAGAGCACTCTAGAGCTCGAGGGCAGTCGAGCCACGAGACTGCTTATGCCCCCGAGGGTACGGTACCTCCACTCACTCCCTTATGCTCAAAGGCGCGACGGCGTGCTAAGTAAATCATGCAGAAACATGGTTCAAGCGATAAAGGGAAGAAGAACTCGAATAAAACTTAAACAAACAGTGCAGATTTATGTTTCGAGTGATTCCTGGCCTCCGAGGCCACCACAACCGAAGTTAAAAACACTAACTTATTACATGGGCCTCTGCGCCCAGATTTGGCTCACAATCCCTCATCGTCAGCAGGCGGAACCACCTCAGCTTCGAAATTGGCCAAGTGACGTCCAGGCTCCTCGGCGGCTCCGATGAGACCCAGGCAGGCGTCCTCATTCTCCTCGTCCATCCGGTCCAGATCGGTGATGAAGCCATCAGCGACGAGCTCCATGTCAGACATGAACCCGGATCGAAGGACGGCCAGCGTCCTCTTCACACCGTGGTGAAGGCCGCCTCGTATCCTTTCCCGGACAAGGCGGGCCAGCGCCACCATCCGGCGGACAAAGGAGTTCCCTGGGGCGTCCTCCTCAGTATCAGCATCGGGCTCGACCCCCAGGCTATCACACACGGAGGAGATCGCGCCCTGGAGCAATTGAGTCCGCTGGGACTCGGCCTCGAAGAGGCTCTGGAAGGAGTTGGCCGCCGCCTGAGCTACCCGCTGCTCCTTCTCCAACTCTGGAACACAAGTGTCTAGTTAGCACAAATATGGGACCTCGATGCCAAGGCTGTTGTGCAACAAAAAACTTACCCTCGGAGTGGGTCTGCCAGCCCACGACCTCGTCGCGAAGTCCCCCGCACGTCCTCTCGAGTGCTTGGAGAGCGCCGTCCCTGTCACGAATAGCCACCTTCAACGTCTCGATCTCTTGGCAGGCGTTCGAGAGAGCCTCGTCCCTCTCCCGGATAGCTCCGCTCAGTGTCGCAACCTCGTTCTTCGAGGCCTCAAAGCGAGTAGTCACCTGCCCGATCTGAACGTTGAGGGCATCGCGATGACTGCCAACAAGGGCGACGTCCTCCTCGAGCTCTTTCACCCGTGCTGACAGGGGCACGAGGTCCTCACGAGCTTTGGTTGCCTTCTCCCGGGCCTTGGTCATGTCTGCACGCGCCACGGCCTCGGCCGCCCAAGCCTGCACTGCCTCCTCCTTGACCGCCGCGCAGGCGACACGAAGCTTGGCAGCCTCGGCACTCTGATGGGAAAGCCACTGGTTGGCCTCCTCGACCAGAGCCTGTTGTCGGGCGAGCGCCGTCCACACGCCGCTCTCATTACGGATGAAGAGCGACTTGCGGTGGGAGCGCTCCTTAAGCTCCTGACCATGGTTCAAAAACCAAAGAGGTTAGAACCAAAGAAAGGGGACAAAAGGATAAAAAAAAGAAAAAAACCATTAAACTGAACTTACCTCGATGGCGTCTAGCATGCCTCGTGACACGGCCTCCGATGCCACATGAAGTGATCGTTCCGTGTGCCGCCGGATACCGTCGAGGTACTGCCAATGATGCACCTCGTCTCCGTCATTTATGGCGAAGACAGGCTCCGCGTCGGGGTTGGAAGCGTCCCTGAACTCAAGGGACGATCCCCCCAGCGCGGTAGCTCCTCCTCCGCCCATACCAGGGCCAGCCCAGCAAGGTCCGGCCACCCGAACGGTAGTCCGACAGGGGCGCTCTCCGACGCTGCGGAAGGACTGGCCTGATCCACAGCTTTTGCCCCCGTGACTGCAGCAGAGGGACCGGCCTGGTCCACGGCCTCGACCTCCTCGACACCCACCACCTGTTTCCCCTTGTCAGGGGAGTCGTCGAGGGTGAGGTCGACCATGGCCGAGGTCGACCCCTGCGCCAGGGCTGGTGCCTCGATCGCTGGCGCCTCCTCTGGGACCACGGGTGGGGGCACGATAGCCCCACCCTCCACCTTAGCCGTCGGCTCCGCCGGCGGGTCCTGCTGCGGCTGCAGCTCCCCCGGCTGCGCTGCCTCCTGTCCCGCCTCTGGCGGGACCTCCACCATCACCTCTTCAACATCTGCCCGCCCCGTGTCACGGGCAGATGCCTCGGCCTCTGTGGCCTCGACGGAGGCCTCGGCGGTCGACGTCGACCCCAGCTCCGCCCCGCCCATGCTGGCCGCCGCCACTTCTGACGGCCCCGACCCCTGCGCGGCAGGGCCGAAACCGGCAGCTGCCTGAGTGCCCGCTTCAGCCTAGGCAGCCGCCTCCCGCTGCTTCAGGCGCTCCGTCGCGGCCTGAAGTCTTTCGACCCAGGCGAGGTCGTCCGCCGCCGTCCGATTGATGACGGCGGCACTCGACCGGAGCGACTTCACGGGGGTCGGCCCCGCAAGCTCTGCCTTGCGTTTGTGCTTGTGAAGTATGAAAGTACATGAGAAACGAGACCGTTAAGTAACAAAAGACGGGGCACGAAAGCTTACCCAGAAAGGGGCAGCAGGGGCTTCGACCCCGGCCGGTCGGAAACCCCCGATGGCGCCTGCGGCGGCCTCACCGCTGGCCCCCTTGCGGGCTGGGTGCTCCTCCGGGCCCTAGTTGGTTGTCGCCTTGGGTCCTCTGCGCCTCCGAGGCCAGCTGGCCTCAGGTCCTCATGCCCGCAGGCGCCACCCCCGATGACGACGCCGGCGCCGGTGCCGCCGTCCCCACCGCCGGCTGAACCCGTGGAGCCTGGACTTGCGGGGGCAGCACCGTCGACCCCTCCTGTGGGTCCAGGACGAGGCGGCCCCTCCCGTCGAGGGGCCCGCCTCTTCGCCTGCCTCCTCCATCTCCTCATCTACCACAACGGTCACGGGGGCTAGCCCCGATGCCTGGGAGGTCGACCCCCCGACGGGCTCCAGATAGGGGCGCACGTCGGGGAGGTCCGCCAGCCCGGTCGCGGCGTCATACCGCGACAGGGCGTCGTCATCCCCATCGCTGTCATCGTCGTCGTCGTCCTCCTTCGAGACCGTCTCGGAGGGGGACTCCTCGAGGGGAAGCCCGTCGAGGCTCTGCTGACACCGACGCTTCATCAACTCCTCCCGCTTCTTAGCCTTGCGGATCTGGCGCTTCTTGGCGGCGTCCTTCTTCTTCTTCTTCTTCTGGGACGCCTGCTGGCATCGAACCTCCCGAGCGGGCTGATCCTCTGGGAGCGGCGGCCGCGTCTCCCTCACCGCCGACAAATCCTATGCATCGACCTCGACTAAATCAAAAGAATCCAAAAACAGACGAAATAAATAAATATACTAGCAATAGCACTTACCAGAGGCTCGAACCCCTGGGTGGGCCGCATCGGCACCTTGTCGACGTCCTCCGGCTTGAAGTTCCCTACGATCCGGCGCGCATGCTGGATGACCTCCTCGAGGGTAAGGGACTCGTGCGACATTCTGCTCCCCTCCTGTGACGCTTTCGGCGTCATCTGGTCGAGCCAAAGTCGACGCTGTGACAGCGGCATCACCCTCCGACAGTGGAATGCCGTGGCCACCGCCGCCGTCAATCCACGCAGGCGGAGCTGTTGCAATGCGGCTAGCAGCAGGTCCAGCCACGGCTTCTCGACCTCCGCGACGCCGTACGCCCAGTTCTCCTCTCGGGCGACCAGCACCCAGCCAGTATACCTCGGCAGCTGACTCTCGTCATTGCGGAGGTAAAACCAGCCGTTGTGCCAGCCGCTGTTCGAGGAGATCAGCTAGGCCGGGCTATATTGGTCACTACGACCGGACCGCACCTGCAGGACGCAGCTCCCCGCATGCACCACGCGCCGCGACCCTCGCTCCCCCGCCTTCTTGGCGAAGAACTCCGCCCTGAAGAGATGGAGCCACAGATTCCACTGTGGCTCCATCCCTAGGTAGCCCTCATAGACCACCACGAAGATGGCGGCTTGTGCGACGGCGTTGGGGGTGAGGTGGTGCAGCTCCACCTTGTAGTAGTGGAGAAGCGCCCACATAAAGGCGCTGGCCGGCACGCTGAACCCCCACTCGTGGAAGCAGATAAAGCTGACCACGTATCCTTCAGGGGGCGCTGGCTCCCGGTGGTCAGGCGGCGGTGCGATCCACTCCGGCCGCGACCGGCTCGTCTTCGGCCGCAACAGTCCGTCGTCGACCAGTTCCTCCAGCCTCCTCTCTGTCACCGAGGAGGCGGCCCAATCGTCGGCTGGGAGAAGCTAGCCCTTGCCTGCCATTGACGCCGGGAAGCTACACAGACAAAAGGGGGGGCGGCGGTGGCGGCGCTGGATGAAGGCAGAAGGGCGCAAGGGGGCAGAGAGGACGATCTAGGGCGAGGAAGGCAAGAATGCAAAGGGCCTGTGGTGGGAAACGGACCCCCAGACCTTGCTCTTATAGCCCCGACAGAAGCCCAATGTTGGGCATTCTTAACGTCATTACCAAAAGTAGACTTAGTTTTCTAATTCTGATAACGGCGCCAAAAATGCCGAACCTATCCCTCATGCCACTTAAGCCAAGTTGTCATCCCCAGCATGACATGAGAGACACGGTATTGAAATATGCAACTGCTCTTCTAAATAAATAATAAATAAGATCTGCAAGCGCACAGATTAATACCGATGTAGCATTTTAACCGGGAAGTATTCCAGGTATCGTTATTTATATTTTTACCACTAGGAAGAGATTACTAACATCAATGTTGATTATGGAATGGAATATAGGAATGAGTATCAATCATTGCATGTATAAGTGAGAGCATTCATCTATCTCTTGCATACAGGGATAAGTGTCACATAAAATATAGATAAAGTTTGAATGGTGACAAAGATAATTAATCTGATCAGCTAGCCACATATAATAATGATAAGCACCTCAACAGATATTCTAGCAAGTCATTAGCATGGTATTAGGACGAACTACAAGGATATTTCCTAAGTTATTCTTAACTATAAAGTCTAGCATATCATAGTTAGTGCAAGTACACTTGGCAATCATTGCGAGAAAGGACTACGCCCATGCATAGTGATATTATCAAGGAAGATGAGAAACATAGCAATCACTCCCCCGTAATAATGTTGCTCTGCCTGCCTTACACACGGGAGGGGGACTATATAAGAACCAACGAAGCTGTCACCATCGCGGACCACCCCACGATCCGGCATATAAGGTGCAATCGCAGATAAATATGGTCTAAGCACCACGCCTACACAATATTTATCATTTACCCATGGATCCGGTGGATAAACGCTATACGATCCTAAACATGTATATAATTCCAATCTAACTAAGCCAAGCGTATAACTACGATAAACTAAGAACAATATAATCGCAAACATAAACAAGTAGAGCATAGTCATAATCAATATACTGAAATAGAACAAAGTTGTATTCATAATATTGAAGAACAAAGATAAACAATGAAGAACAGTAAAGGAATTACCAAGAATCCTCTTGACAGATCCGGAAACCAATCGAAGATTGACTCCTTCTAGTTCTAATCCTATGTAGCTATGCTATACTAGAGATCTAGTTGATGTGGTGGCTCTAGGGCTTGATCAGAGACTCTCCTCCTGAGATTAGGGTTTGAAGAATTGAGAATGAGGGAGTGCCTCCTCCAGGGGCCAGGGGTCCTGCTTATATAGCCCCCTCAAGTGAACGTGGGCCGTTGGATCAAACCGACATTAATCGCATGGTTTTCCTTGATCCCTTAGGTCGGTGGAGCATAATCCGTGAGACGGAGCCTGATTGGCTCTCAGGCCAGGGCGGGCGCCCTAGGGAGCAGGGCGGGCACCCTGCCTCCGGGCCCGTTCGGCCTCCCGTTCGATCTCGTGGCTTCTGGAGTCTTCTAGATGATAGAAAATCGGTGAACATGTTATTATCTCTATGTAAACCCGACGTGTGGGCCTTTCCTCCGTATTTTCTGATAACCCCCTGCAGAAACAGACAAACACCAAAACTCGTGGAATTCTGTCAGATAAAACCCTAAGTCTAGGTGTTGGTTGTATTTGGATCATTTTCTTTATTTATTTGATAACTATATTTGGTACTTAAGGACCGTCAACAAACTCCCCCAAGCTTACCTCTTGCTCGTCCCTGAGCAAGGATAGACTCATTATGGATCAGAAGTTGCTGCAACGCCTTTGAACGTTGACGGTACATATGCTTTTAAATAAGGTCTCATCCCTGAGTTAGAGTAAACTGTCAAGACTTAAAACTTACTCATTTTACCTTTCACCATGGGGCTTGCAACCGTCACCTGCATCTTGAGTGGTTAAAAGATAGAACGGTCTAGTCAAACGCCATGTCTCTTATTCTTGATCAGCTATAGCTCTGGAGTTTTTGCAAATTTTCAAATAAAACTCAGAGATTCCTTGTATGACTTTCTCGGGTCTCTCTTTTGTGATATTTCTGGATCCTTACCAAGGCAGTAATGGTATATGCCTTCTCTCTCAAAGTATGTGGTATTTATGGTATAAGGCGTAGTGACATTGCCTTCTCTCTCACCCTACTCTAATAAGGCTTTGATATCTGGAGCTCATAGGTGGGAGATACAGTATACATACTCATAGAACATTTATTGCATAGTCAAACCATGGATCCAGAGAAACAAGTCAATAAGTCAAATCAAGATGTGCATGTGTGGTGAATGAGTGGTGTATGGTGATAACAAAAGTCTAATGCTCTTTTTGAGGGAATACATACCTTTCTTGCTTTTTAAAACTTTTTAGGGGAATGAGATGCTCTATTTTTTTTCTCTTTTCTTTTTCCTCTCCGGTGGGTATCTTGTACCCCTAATTCTACTATCGGACACTTGTCCATTTTTACCTCTCGTCTCACTTTTTCTTTCTTCGAGGTTCCGAGCACTTGCTTCTTTTTATTTCCTCGTTTTTTTAGAGCAATCTCCCTCTTTTGAAAATATAGCAAGTGGTAGTAGAAATGACTTGAGCATTAACTTCACAGGGAATAACAGGAATGGGATAATGTTTTTGGCTATTCTCTCCCGGGTCAGGAGTAGAATAATTTTGGGTGAATCTGGAGATGGAAATGAGTGGATATATGTGGATGCGTACTTCCGGAGTAGAAGCAGCATGTATGAGTGAACGTGCAAGTGAATCTTGATTTTAACCACATGACAAGTTCCTAAGGGTCTACACAGCTTGACCACACTCAATGCCCATAAGCAGTAAGTAGTAAAAGTGCGGCTCCTAATCTAACAAGCATGTATATATGGCTGTAGTAGGAATTTAAACTCTCATCATACAGGAACTCATCATGCAACATTTTAAAGATTTTCAAAGATAAAATTCTCCAGAATTCTAGCATCTCTAGGAACAGATAAACAGCAGCTCAACCTTCCCATATCATATCCGCTAACAACTTAGACTTCAGATCAAGTTCTCTTCCCACTAGTTCAGGTTTAGAGCCAGTTTTAAATTATAACAGTTATGTCTAAACTAGAGAGAGAACAAATTTGAAAATTAGGCAGAGCAACTATTCATCATATCCATGCTAGAGTTTTATTTTCAAGATTCAGTTTAGCATAGCTACTTTATTTATTTATTAAACTAAGCAAATATATATAAACACAAAATATTTATTTGGGTTTTCATGATTATGCATCTTTTTATTTTAATAAAGCATAGGTATAAATGTAGATAAAAATACTTATCGGGATAAATGGGGGTGCTCTCCCCCAAGCTGGATCTTGACGTAATTTCTTCTGATGTAGCTAGCAGGTGCAGAGGTGTATTTGAATGTCGACAGCACCCTGACAACGATTAGGATATCCTCCGTCTGCTAGTCTTCCTGAATTCTGTGGAGCTCAAATAGACAACAAAGCTTCGTGGAACTTGATTAAGCGTTAGCATAAATATCTAGCCTTTATCATGTTTGAGCTTCCTTGATAAATGTCACTCTCTATTTTTATTTTCATTTTTATAGAACAGAAAAAATATATATTATTATTATTTTTATGCCACCACAGTGAATGTACTTATGGGTTTTATGCCACTCGCATACTCACATGGGGCTTACTGTTTTCAACATTTTTTTAGACAGAATGAACATGATTAACTGAGCAATAATTAAAGGGAAAATGATAACTACCAAGTTTACCTCTTGGCACGGCGTTCGGTGTTTTTAAGTCCTCCGAACAGGACTTCTTTTCTTCTTAGTTGTCCTGGGATTTGGGTGGCGTAGACGGTGGTTCCGGCAGCGCCTCCTCTTCTTGTGTAACTGTCTTCGCTTTCCATACCCGACTTGGTGCTTCGGTCTCCTGTTGTGTATCCTCGGGCCTTATGACCTCTCCTTCATAGTCTGCCCATACGTCCTTGATGATTTGCCTCCTTTGGTTACGGTTACGTCGCCTTCTTCTTGTCCTGACCTGCTTAGAATCTTCAACTATATAGTTAGGGTCATTAAAGTAGCGGCGTACCTTCTCAGAGGGGAAATGCATATGGACTTCTCCGGTTCCAATGTAGATGATTGCTTTGACGGTGCCTAGGAACGGTCTTCCTAGGATGATGGGTGGATCGTACTCGTCGTCTCCCATGTCAATGACCTGAAAGTCTGTATAGACAAAATGATCGTTAATTTTAACAGGGACATCGGTTACTATACCTTCGACCTTTCGGGATGTCTAATCTGCCATCTGGAGCTGAGTGTATGTTGGTTTTAAGGGCATGGTCCCGTACAAGAGCTGATAGGTGACTGTGGCCATTATGTTGACGCCTGATCCAGTGTCGCAGAGCGCCTTCTGAAAGGAGTATCCATTGATTGAGCACTCAATGCTTGGCATACCTGGGTCGTCCTTCTTGATTAGGAACGGCGACTTGAGTCGACCATCTTGACCTCCTTGAACTGCAGTGACCATCTTAGCTGATTCGGTCCATCCTTGGTTGTTCTTGTTCTGCTTGTTCCTCCTGTTGGTCCTCTTCCTTGGTTCATGTTGGGGTTGCTCTGGGATTTGTGTAATCTTGTTCTTGAAGGAAAACGTCTCCTTCCTCCCCTTGATGTTGAAGTTGATCTTCGCAGCGCTGGCGTAGATGACAGCTCCCGAGGTGTTCAGGAATGGCCTTCCCAGAATAACTGGTGACCTCTCATCGGACCCGGTCTCTATCACCACGAAGTCAGCTGGAGCATACGAGGTACCAACTCGGACACACATGTTCTTTAATATTCCTTTAGGAAAGCTTAGTGTCTGATCTGCAAGCTGCAAACACATAGTTGTTTCTGATAAAGGATATGTAAAGAAATTTTCATAGAGTACCCTGGGCATAATGTTGACGCTGGAGCCAAAGTCGCAGAGTGCTTCTGGGAAGTCCACCATGCCGATGGAGATCGGGATGACGGGGCGTCCTGGATCGCCTCTCTTGACTGGCAGAAGGTCATTATGTACTCCGACAGCGGGATTACTCCAATAGTTACCTGCATCAAACATGTCTACAAGATTTGCAGATTCTAATCCTTCCGGTTGTGATGGTATACCGGGGTTAGTAGCAGGAACAGTAGCAGCTATTTGATTTAACTGAGATTCAATCATTTTATTAAAGCTAATTTGGTTTTTGATGGCAGTAGAGAAATTATCCATTCTATTATTTATGTTTTCTAGTATTTTATCATTGGATGCCAATTTCTTAGACAAGTTATCCATTAGCTTTCCTTGATTAGACACTAACTCTCTCAGGGGTGGAAAATTATTATTGTTGTTGTAAGAGTTATTACCTTGATAATTACCTGAGTAGTTAGGCCTCTGTTGATTCCAACCTTGATTTTGTTGAGAACGGTTATAGTTGTTGTTGTTGTTGATGTACCTTGCATCCTCAAGCATCTCAGGGCAGTGATTGCCTGAGTGTCCAGTATCTCCACATTCCTCACAAGTCATGTGAGAGTCGTAGACGTTCATGACTTCTCTTTTGTCTCCAGCTTTGTCATCGAGCTTTTTCATGAGTAGGTCTAACTTTGCAGACAGCATGTCTACCTATTTGAGCTGGTGCATACCTCCACCCTTCTTGCGTGTTTGAGTCCTCTCTTCGTTCCAACCTTGGTTGGACGCCATCTTCTCCACAAGGGCTGTAGCTTGTGGTATGGTGAGTGATAGAAATGCGCCTCCAGCTGCAGCATCCATGGTCTCACGAGCACTAGTGATGAGCCCATGATAGAAAGTCTGCATAAGTAGCCAGCTCTCCATTCCATGATGGGGACATTCTAGGATGTAATCTTGAAAGCGCTCCCATGCTTCTGGAACGGATTCATCATGTTGTTGCTGAAAACTTGTAATCTTCCCACGGAGAGCATTGGTCTTGCCCATGAGAAAGAACTTAGCCAGAAAGTTCGTAGAGCAGAGTGCCCACGTAGTGTTCTTATCCTTCGTCGCGTAGAACCACTACTTCGCTCTCCCCAATAGTGAGAATGGGAAAAGGCGAAGTAGTATGGCGTCTCTGGAAACATCTAATAAAGTGAATGTGCTGCAAATCTCTAGGAAGTATTGGAGATGAGCACTTGCATCTTCGTGCGGCTTCCCACAAAACTGGTTGGCTTGTACCATGTTGATGAGCCCTGGCTTGAGCTCAAAGTTCTTGTCGATGGCCGTGGCAGGTCCAGTGCGGATGTTGTCCGTAGTGGGAGCTGAGAACTCACGGATCGTCTTGTTCGCCATGGCTGCGAGCTCTGTTGACAAATTCCGGATGAAACTTCGGCGGTCTTCTGGATTGGATGAAGTGTTGCGTCGAAGTGTTGACTTCTTGAGCTTGGCTCTTGCCTCTCTGATTAATGCTTCGGGGTTGTCAATAAAATTTTCTGGAAGATGTCCTCTATTCATACATCACCCTGTAAAACAATAAGAATGGAAAAATACAGGGGTAAATCTGTATCGGAGAATTGATGATCTCAATCACTTAATGATGCGAATGATGACTCAAATTCCGTATTCATTCCTTGTTAGTAAATCAACCTTCCCCGGCAACGGCGCCAAAAATGCTTGTTGGGCATTCTTAACATCATTACCAAAAGTAGACTTAGTTTTCTAATTCTGATAACGGCGCCAAAAATGCCGAACCTATCCCTCATGCCACTTAAGCCAAGTTGTCATCCCCAGCATGACATGAGAGACGCGGTATTGAAATATGCAACTGCTCTTCTAAATAAATAATAAATAAGATCTGCAAGCGCACAGATTAATACCGATGTAGCATTTTAACCGGGAAGTATTCCAGGTATCGTTATTTATATTTTTACCACTGGGAAGGGATTACTAACATCAATGTTGATTATGGAATGGAATATAGGAATGAGTATCAATCATTGCATGTATAAGTGAGAGCATTCATCTATCTCTTGCATACAGGGATAAGTGTCACATAAAATATAGATAAAGTTTGAATGGTGACAAAGATAATTAATCTGATCAGCTAGCCACATATAATAATGATAAGCACCTCAACAGATATTCTAGCAAGTCATTAGCATGGTATTAGGACGAACTACAAGGATATTTCCTAAGTTATTCTTAACTATAAAGTCTAGCATATCATAGTTAGTGCAAGTACACTTGGCAATCATTGCGAGAAAGGACTACGCCCATGCATAGTGATATTATCAAGGAAGATGAGAAACATAGCAATCACTCCCCCGTAATAATATTGCTCTGCCTGCCTTACACACGGGAGGGGGACTATATAAGAACCAACGAAGCTGTCACCATCGCGGACCACCCCACGATCCGGCATATAAGGTGCAATCGCAGATAAATATGGTCTAAGCACCACGCCTACACAATATTTATCATTTACCCATGGATCCGGTGGATAAACGCTATACGATCCTAAACATGTATATAATTCCAATCTAACTAAGCCAAGCGTATAACTACGATAAACTAAGAACAATATAATCACAAACATAAACAAGTAGAGCATAGTCATAATCAATATATTGAAATAGAACAAAGTTGTATTCATAATATTGAAGAACAAAGATAAACAATGAAGAACAGTAAAGGAATTACCAAGAATCCTCTTGACAGATCCGGAAACCAATCGAAGATTGACTCCTTCTAGTTCTAATCCTATGTAGCTATGCTATACTAGAGATCTAGTTGATGTGGTGGCTCTAGGGCTTGATCAGAGACTCTCCTCCTGAGATTAGGGTTTGAAGAATTGAGAATGAGGGAGTGCCTCCTCCAGGGGCCAGGGGTCCTGCTTATATAGCCCCCTCAAGTGAACGTGGGCCGTTGGATCAAACCGACATTAATCGCACGGTTTTCCTTGATCCCTTAGGTCGGTGGAGCATAATCCGCGAGACGGAGCCTGATTGGCTCTCAGGCCAGGGCGGGCGCCCTAGGGAGCAGGGCGGGCGCCCTGCCTCCGGGCCCGTTCGGCCTCCCGTTCGATCTCGTGGCTTCTGGAGTCTTCTAGATGATAGAAAATCGGTGAACACGTTATTATCTCTATGTAAACCCGACGTGTGGGCCTTTACTCCGTATTTTCTGATAACCCCCTGCAGAAACAGACAAACACCAAAACTCGTGGAATTCTGTCAGATAAAACCCTAAGTCTAGGTGTTGGTTGTATTTAGATCCTTTTCTTTATTTATTTGATAACTATATTTGGTACTTAAGGACCATCAACACCCAACGACCGCGCGAAAAGGTAGGAGCAGTTTTTGCATTTAATGCCCTTACCTAACCGTTTCCTCAAAACTCGCAGGTATGGGCACGTGGCCGCTATCCACGTCGTAACCGTCACACCACATCGCCCACTACCGCGCTAATCTCGCCTCCCCTCCTAAAAGGGCGCGCCCGACAAATGGGCAGGGGAAGGATCCACGGACGGATATTCCCAGACACCTGGGAAACGGGCTCCGAGCCCGGTATGAGTCTCGAGGGAGCGGAAGCTGGCCCTTGACTAGGGTTCGACAGCTGCCCTCGAGCGACAGAGTTATGGACGACCAAGGATGTGCCCGTACATGGCCAGGGCTCGAGCCACGCTCTCGAGGCACCCCAAGACGTAGTCGAGGCTGTAGGAGAAGGTCGACGTAGGAATCCCCTCGGAGGGAGGCACCAAGCCCTCGAATCCCATCGTAGGGAATCGAGATCCACACGACCACGCCTTGGCATTCTTGAGAGCGCTTCTGGGCCGCTAGCCGACTCCTACCGAATGGAGCACGGGCTCACACTCGAATTCCACCGCTAGTAGCTCACCGGAGATTGTCGAAACTCGCCCAAACAGGGGTAGTACGGCGTTCCCCACCCCTCCTCCTCCTTCCTAAAGGAGGAGCGTGAGGGTCAAATGATAAAAGACGGCCGAGACTCTGATCGACCCCGTGCGTAGGAGGCTCGGGGGCTCGACCGCAACAGACCAAACCTCGAACGAAAAGACATGAATTACATGGCGAATCAAGACCATCCCCCAACGGAACGTATAAAAGACCTCGGAGGAGTCCAAACACTCCACCAAGGCCTCGGGGGCTACACCCGGCGGGTGCGCTCGCACACCCCCACCGGAAAAAACCGCGACGCTACGACTCCAGTTCATTAACTAAACAAGCCTCTGAGAGAGTGACCACACACTCACCCAAAGGCTCGGGGGCTACTGTCGGTACCAACAGTATGGGGGTACCCACAACTAACGATACTAAAAAAACAAAGCGATTAAACCACAACAAAGATAGCACACCTCGACCGCGTACAAGGTCCGACTCGTACGAGGTAAGCTCGACGGAACGCCTTGATCGCGCTCCATTTCCGACTCGTACGAGGCACCCCCGACGGGAACGCCTCGACCGCGCCCCGTCCCATACAAAGCCAGTACAAAAAAGGCACCTCGACTGCATTCTGACTCGCACGAGGCTTGCTCGACTACCGGCAAAACTCCAACTCGCATGACCCCGGGTCAGAGCGCTCGACCCACTCCATTCACCTACTCTAAGACAAAAGTCACAACATTTAATGCGATTACCTACTACCATCTACCGACATGGCTACAACTGTGATCGACGTGGGAGCAACGCCGGTGTCAGTCCTCACTATTTTACCGCCCATCCCGTGATGGGAGGTGAAACCTGTCACTGTGCGCACCTTACCATGCACTGTTTATCACCCATCACCCTCGAGGGAGGATACGACAAGGCCCGTATTCCGCGATTTCAGAGATTCGACCTTATCCGTCCGGCCTCGACCCAGCCTCGACGCCCAGCACTGTTCGACAGGAAAGAAAGGCAGACGTGGCACAGGGTTCCGGGTCATTTCACCATCTCATCCCCGACGTCACCACGGTGTCCAGGGATGGCCAGCCATTCCTGGGGTACGGCGCTACAGCCACTTCTACAGGGATCGACAACACATCACCTCAAGACACACCGGAGCCCCGACCTCCTCTTACCCTATAAAAGGGCAGGCCAGGGCTCTACACGGGGACACGGGCAAGACACAAGTCCAAAGCCAAGTGCCAGCAAATAAAGGAACACCACTCAGAGATCAACATCTCAAGCAATCACTCTTGTACTCTTTTTTCTCTTCTTGAGACTTGGGCTTGGCGCCCTCTCTCACAAGCTTGTAACCCCTACAAAAGCACCCCGGTGCAAAGGAAATACAAAACTCTCCCTTTCCCGCTGGACGTAGGGCCTTCTTTCGCCCGAACCAGGATAAACCTCCGGGTGTTCTCCTTGCATCACCATCCAGGTTAGGGACATGCAGCACTCACTCGTCGATTTAGGACCCCCACGGGACCGAACACCGACAGCATGGTACTAATAACGTAAAGGATTGATTAGCTTGAAGCGAGGGATCGAGAAATTGAGCATGAGTCTTTCCATTCCACCATGCATAGCTCTATTCGGCTTCAAACAATTGTCCTTCGATATCCTATTGCTACCATGATTACAATTATATTCGTTGCTCATCTGCATTTTTTTTGTATTTTACTGGTTCAGTTATCACAATATTATCTGCGTAGATAGCTGCCTATCTTACATCTCATGTTTACTTTTCCTGTGATCATTATTGCCACCGAAATTAGAATATATGTTGTCTGTTATTAAGTTTCATTGTTACGAGATTTCTCTCCTTGTTAAAACAGTTTTATTTGAAGAGCCACAACCCAAACCAATCCCTAATCTTTATTTTACAATTTTGAAAGTTCTTAATTGAATGTTACAGCCCCCTTACATAGAATATTTTAGTTTTTATTGTCTTCTCCAAATTAAATTTGTAATGGCAAACTAAAAGTTCCCCAAAATCCCTAGTTTATAAATATAGATAGAAAGGAAACTTGCATCTAATCCCAGGTTGTAAGTTCTGATTCAGATTCAATCCATTGGCAAACATAAATCTGTGCCTGTACCAGTGTACCTAAATCTGGCTCTTTGTTGGCCACAACTGGGAGTCGAAATGGGTGTTTTGAAGAAATAATGTCACGTCGACACTAGTGTTTGTGTGTGCAAAAGGTTCTTGATAGCACGTGCGTGTTTGTATCATCTCCCAGTTCTCTAGGTACTGTGAGCTGTCACATGCTTTGCTTGTATGTACTTTTACAGAAGGTCTGAAAAAGGTTGTGCCATTTCCATTCGCTAAGATGTTGTACCGATATCATTTGCTGATGTAGCTAGCTCAAAATAGGCTCGGAAAACAGGTATCGACTGTTAATCATAAATAGATCACTAGTCAGTGATCACCCTAAAAATTCAATCAATGCCTCAGGCTGAATGGGAAGTAGTGCATGGAAATGGAACACTTCTGACTTCTGAGATTTGGCATGGTTACCAAGCGATCTATAAAATAACATCCTCAACAAAGATTACAGAATTGAAGTACATAACAATCTGCCGTGACAAAATCTACTCAGTGCCTAGTTTTGTATTGGTTCTAACACTACGATGACAGTGTGATAACCAAACATTTCCCTTTCTACCCAGAAGCCAACCCATAAAACAGATCTCACGAGGTGAGCGTCAACAGCATTTTAACATTATCATCTGACTTAGTAATCACCGAAATTCATTGAGCCACCAGCTCCACCAGCTTGTCATTGCCACAAGCTCATTGAGCTGCTGCTCCTGAGTCTTGAGATCTTCTGGCTGCTGCTCAACAGTTTGGTTGTCTGCGTCCCCACTCTCCTGTGTCCAATACACAGCAAAAGATTCCTCATTCATCCCGTTAGTTCCAGAGGCACTGCCAAGGATCTTCCCCTTGATGCGGTCATATATGCAGGCCCTCAAGTTGTCCATGCTCTTATGATCTTGAGAGTCAAGGCTTAGGAAGATCAGGATTTCCCAGCACCGGAGGAACTGTTTCTTGTTGATCTTCAGCTTCTAACGGACAGTCTCCATCAGCTTAGCTGGTGGAACGATTCTCAAACTGTGAGTCCTTTTTGACAGGTTGGTCTCCTTCAGAGTGGAGACAATTGCACTGAGTGCAGGTTTTATCGGATCAAACGTGAGTAGACGGAGGCATCAATGGATGAGCGCACATATTGCAGGTAATCAGAAGGGTCTTCTATGGTTACATCGTATATGTTCTCAGACTGTGCGATATAATTGATTGCTTCAAGAAGACGAAGACCATGGCCTTCACCCTGATAAGGTGGCAAGACAAGTATCTTTTTTTTCTTGAGTTATTGTGGGGGAGGGGGTGTGTTATCCCCACCTTTCATTGCATTGGAGCAGCAGAAACACTGCAGCTTAATTACATGAGTAGAAAGTTACAAGAAGGTTGCCAATACACATATATTTGGGCTTACATTAACAAGACAAATATCTGATAAGATGGTGTACTTTCCTTTATTTTTTTTGTCCTGGCCTTACTTTGGTTTCGCAAGTTTTCAGATTTTGTCCACTGATAAGTTTGTATCACCGTCTAATATGTTTGACTTGTCTCACTACCAAAAACCCGAGATTTCGTGAGGGGGACAATTTTTCATAAGAGTGGAAAATACACTCTCATGAAAAATAATTGTTTTCATGAGAGTGATGTAAATCTCGCCACGAAAACTTATTTTCATGAGAATGCTCCACATACCGTCATGAAAATCAGCTGTTTTTGTGAGAGTATTTAAATACCCCCATGAAAATGACTATCCCACCACGAAATTATCTATTTTCATGAGAGTGGTCATTTTCATGAGAGTCAAATTCCACCGCCACGAAATATGAGTTGTTGGTTTTCAGTAGAAAAATAATTGCTTAAATACTAGAAATTGAAGAACATGAACCAAGGTTTTCTCCTTTTAATCTGCAACGAAATTTTATAACTAGTCTTTCTCCCTCATGCTAACTCCAAATATGGTGATTCTTTTTCCTAAATGTTTCTAAAATCATGCTCTATCAACTTATTGTGTTCTTAAAACTATTACTTTTGTCATCTTTTTATGTGACTTTATTCTATCAATTCAAAATTTGAATTTCAAAAACTGACAACTTCAAACAACATTTTGAAGCAGTAAATGATTTCAGCTGAAAAAGTCATGAACATAAAAGTTGTACAACTCATCAAGATCTACAACCCCACTTTAGGGATATTAGATTGAATCTAAAAGGTGTATGGATTTATCCACGCTCAATGGTTGAGTGCTTACATGTTACAAGTTTACTTTCATCCGAATCAGTTGTTTTAGCCAATAACCCGCACATTGAGAATATCTTAGCTATTTACTTGCTTTTACTTGTTCTTGTCTTAGTTAAAAGCTAGTATATTTATCATTTAATATGAATGCTTTCACGTCTACTTTTTACACCTTTTGCATGTTTGCACATTGGGAGTAACTGATATTTGCCGATATGCTCATTTATACTTACCATACATCATAAAAATGCTGGATATCGACTCTCTAGTCGACAGCCTTATCTCATCGGCTACTTAGCCACACATTTGGAACTGTCTGGACAAACACCGGCATGTTTCACCTTAAATTACTGTCTCCTTGTCAATTGCAGGGCCAAATTGATTGGCATGGCCTAGGTCACGACCATCCGGTTTGGTGTCCTCCTAAGCCCAGGGAGAGCTCGTGATCTGCTCCACGCGGTTTCTCTCGGCTTGCTTCACGTGCCGGCGGCGGAAAACGACCCCGTCACTTTTCGTCGTTGACACATTGTTAGTGCCGGTTCATGGCTACAACTAGCAGGGATAGGTAGATTTTTATTGTCAGTTATTGTCACTAACTAACAAGGATATAGCACTGTTTGTAGCTATATATCACTTAGTTTACACGAAAAAATTCATATTTTTTCATATGAAGTCGGATTAACACAAATTTTATACCAAAATTGTAGAGTTCAAAGATATCTAACACTTTATAGTTTATACCTTATTAAATTTTAGATGATTTTTTATCTAAATATCTAATGTAAGTTCTTATATTTTTTAAAAAATCACAAAAGTTGTAGTACTGGACAGGATCCACAACTTTACATTTAGTTTTTTTTTTATTTCATATCATTTGGAGTGTCAAACATGCAATACAAGATTTGTAAATGTAAAGTTGAATATCGTCAGTTCTATTGTCACGAGTTAAGGCATAGCTGATATGGTAAGAACACTATGCACGAGATCATTAGTTCAAGTCCTTAGAAACATACATTTTATTTTATTTTTCAGTAGTATCAGTGATTATCACCGTCAGTTTTTCGGTAGTATCACTGATCCTCCATAAAATCAATATTGATAAAGTCATTACTGATTACTACCGTTTTCAAAATCGGAAATGCTACTGCCGAGGACGTCCGGACACGCGGCTTTCCCACACCACACTGTGGCGCGGCTTCCATATCGGCGCGGCTTTCCACTGGCCCGCACGGGTCAAAGTCCCTAGCGCGTGTCTCCCCGACGGCGAGCACTGACCTAGGTCTTGTTTAGTTTCCAATTTCTACTCCAAATTCCACTATGCAAAAAGAAGATTCCCATCACATCAAAATGCTGGCACATGTATGGAGTACTAAATGTAGATGAAATTAAAAACTAATTACACAGTTTTGTTGTACTTTGCGAGACGAATATTTTGAGCCTAATTAGTCAAAGTTTGGACAATTTTTACCAAATACAAACGAAATGCTACAGTACACATTTATTGCGCACTCTTCCAATTCGGGTGCCCCGAATCCGGAACTAAATATGGCCCTATGGGAAACAACGGCGCTGGAAGCGCTACACGCATGCACGCCCACGCAGTCTCATGGGCCCCACGCTGACCCGGGCCGGTACGTACAACTATTTGCGACACTACCGTCTCCGGGAATGTTTAGTTCCCGAAATATTTTGCGAAATGCTACTGCAGCACTTTTCGTTGTTATTTGGTAATTAGTGTTCAATCATGGCTTAATTAGGCTTAAAAGATTCGGCTTGTTCATTTCGTCTAAACTGTGTAATTAATTTTATTTTTTTATTTATATTTAATATTTCATGCATATGTCAACAGAAAATCTATTATTATTTTATGAAATATTTTTGAACTAAACAAGCCTCGCCAGAGCGTGTGCTCCTGGCGTCGGTGTCGCGGCGTCTCTACCCCACCCACATCGATGCTGCGACGCGAATCAAACGCTGCTGCAGACTGCAACGCTGTGGCGCTGTGCTACCCGAAAATATCATGGTCTCGTCGTCACACTCCATCCATATGGATAGCTGTGTGAAAAAGACTTGGTGCTGAGTCAGGCTGGCGCTGTTGCGGTTGTCCCCCATCAATCATTCGAACGCACGCAACGCACGCAGGGCGGTTGTACTCAGGTCTGACACTCATGAGACACAGGGCAGGTTTAGTTTTTAAAATTTTACAAAATTTTTCAAAATTCTTCGTCACATTAAATTTTTAGACGCATACATAAAACATTAAATATAGATAAAAAATAAAATTAATTACACAGTTTAGACAAAATTCACGAGACGAATCTTTTAAGCCTAATTAGACCATAATTAGACACTAATTATCAAATAACAACGAAAGTGCTACCGTACCATTTCTTAAAAAATTTCACGCACTAAACCAGGCCTGACATAGGGCCTCCATGCATGGGCATGGCCTTGGCCTCGGTCCCCATGACTCTTTTTTTTCTCGAACACGGTCCCCATTACTCTCAAAAGGGAAAACTGGAGAGCAAGAGAATTTTTTACACCGGTAACCAACTAAACGGCCATGCATGGCTGGGTGGTCCCGTGCTAATCGATCGGATTAACCAACCAAAATTGGCCTCCGTCAGGCGAGCTCTGGGGTGGGATCTCGTCCTGCTGCAATTGTTTTTTAGTTGCAACAGCTGACTGTTGCAATGGATTTTTTTGATCGTTACAACAAATGTTTTTTTATATTGCAGGACATGTTTTCTAATTGCAGTACACATTTTTTCGCTGTTGCTTACGGTAGATATTTTTCGTTGTTGCAGCGGATTTTTTTCGATGTTACAATGCATGTTTTTCGTTTGTTTAAAGTAGATATTTTTTCAATGTTGCAGTATATATTTTTCGTTTGTTGCAGCAGATATTTTTTGATGTTGCAGCACATGTTTACCAATGTTGCGGTATATATTTTTCGTTTGTTGCAGTAGATTTTTTTTGTTGCAGTAGATATTTTTCAATGTTACAGCGCACATTTATCAATGTTGCAGTATATATTTTCGTTTGTTGTAGTTGATTTTTTCGCTGTTGCAGTATATATTTTTCGTTTGTTGCAGTAGATTTTTTCGATGTTACAGCGCACGTTTATTAATGTTGCAGTATATTTTTTTGTCGATATTGCAACGCACGTTTATCAGTGTAACAGTGTTTGTTGCAGATATTTTTTCGTTGTTACAATAGATATTTTTTTGATGTTGCAGTTGGAGAAGGTGGTGCATTGGGGAAGGGCCGGGGGACAGGAGCGCATTGTTGAGCGGAGCCATCATCAAGGGCACGACACGGTGGGGTGCTCCTATGGGGACAGGCAAACAGATGGGGATGGAGAGAGGGGGAGGGGGCGAGGTGCGCGCGTATCGGGCGTGCGTGGGGGCATCCTGGTGGAAGTGGGCTCAGTTGCGGGGCGGGCGCTGGTTGTGAGCAAGGAGACAAGGTCAGGGATAGGAATGAGGTTCCTGGTTGTGGGGAGGGAGACAGGCATCCAGCAGCAGCGCGAGCTTCCCACGCTTGCAGCGGCAGTGGGAGCCGAGATGTGCTTTCTCTCTCACGTGCTTTTCCGGTGGTGCAGTGCAGGCACAGCAGCAAGCGCGGTTGCCGAGAATGTGCTTTCTTTTCTGATGCTCCCTCCGTCCCTAAATATCTGTCGTTTACATTTCTCAAGAAACGACTTTGACAAAATATATATTAAAAAATATTAATATTTATGGTACATAATTAGTATAATTGGAAAGATCTTTAAATCTAATTTTTTAATAAATTTATTTAGACATATAAATGTTGCACGTATTTTCTACAAATCGAATCAAACATGTGGTACGCACACCAACGGTGACAGATATTCTGTAACGGAGAGAGTATGCTTTCGGGTGGTACAGGCACAGCAGCAAGCGCGGCGCGAACCCAGCAGCAGCAGCAGCAGCAGATGCAGCGACAAGCGAGCAGGCGCAGCAGCAACATGGGCTGCGCAGGCGTCCAGACGCGTGGGATCTGTCCGGACGTCCGGGCACCAACATCACCGTTTCCAAAAAGACAGGTAGTGACAAATATTTTTTTAGTAGTGATTAGAGGTGCAAATAGTATGGATATTTTTTCGTCTGACCATCCAACAGAAAATAGTAGGATAATGTAGATACATTTTTTTTAAATATCCACAATTTTATTTGGATATCAAATACGCATACAAATTTTTATTGGGATATACCAAATACAAATACAACTTAACCATTATCCGTTCCATATTTGATATCTGATGCGAAACAAAATACAGGCACTCTATACACCATCAAATCTTGAGATGTGACAAAGTCACACCTTAGGTAACTTATTACTATCGATGGACACGTCGCTTACTGCTTAAAGAATAACATCGTTAAATAAGTTCAGCAAAATAAGAGCAATCACTCATATACATCGTCAAATCTCGAGATATGATGAAGTCACCGTAGACAACTCGCTGTCGGCGAGCATGTCAATTACTACTAAAAGAATAGCACCGTTACATAGACTCAGAATACTCATGTCAAATTGAGGAATTAGACATAAATGGATAAGTTCCACCATAAGAGATTGCTCAGTTCTCATCAAATTTATAGTAGTTGTGCATTGTGATGCCATCATTTAAATTTTCCACGCTTATATCAGCAAGCTGAGGTCTACTTCTTTCTTGAAATGGTCTCAACGGCGAGGCTTCTTTGGTTTGCTTCCGCGATGATTTATTTTTCTTACCTGCGCTATTAAGAAAGGTTCAGAGTGCAATAATGTCAACTCGATTAGAAATAAGTGTCCTGGAATCGAGAAACCTTCAGAGCGCATCAAGAAATAACCTTTGTTCGGTTATCTGCATGCTACAGTGATGCAATCGACATACGCCGGGCCGGGTAGCTTGAAGAACACAAGTCGGTCAACGCAACGCGCGCGTTGTACTTGCACGTACAATATCGTATAAAATCAAAGGGGGCTACGTTCCTCTGATTGGATATGTGTATTGCTGAGGAGGGAAACCCTAGGTACCCAATAATACACTATTGTTGCTATCGAAATACATTGTGTTCGTGAATATACGTAAGCTGATGTCAAAGAAAATGTATAGCCACTGAAATTTCAGGAAACGGCCAGTGCTTCATTGTTTTCTCCGTACAAAGACTTACGTCCACATCATCAAGAAAGGTTCAGAGTGCAGCAATGTCAACTCAATCAGAATAATTAGCAGAGGGCAGGCACTTGTTTGCTAAAGTGATGTAATTGACGTACATACATCGGCCGCTTAGTGCTGCAGGAGAACAAGTCAGTCAACGCCTCAAGGCTGGCGTTTGATGGCACATACCCTCTAGTTCAGTTTATAAAAAGTAGCCTTCTAAATTACAATTTGACTAATTATTTATTTCATATTATATTGTTTAAGGTTTTAAGTTTATGATTATTGGGTAGTACATTTGGTTACAATCTTAAAGTACCAAGTTTATATAAAAATTATTGGCCTAATTATCAATAAAAATTATATTATAAAGTTTAACTCTTAATTTACGTCAAATGCCTTCTAAACTGGAATATGAAGTAACATATTGAGTATATGGCATCGAAAATGGGCAAGGTTATCGTGCAACGGGTCACGCACGATCCCGTTGTCCTCACGCCTGGCCTCCTCCCCCACGCCTTTCTCCCTCCCAGTGTCCTTCCTCCACCACCCCCTCCCTCGCCGTCGTCCTCGCCCCGCTGCCGGCCACCACCAGCTTCGGTGAACCCTAGCGCCCGCGCCGGCCGCCTTCTTCCCCTCCCCCTCTCACCGGAGCTCTGCCATGGCCATGCTCGCCGGCGACGCCGAGCTCCGAGCTCCGAGCTCCGGCCATGGCACCTCCACCCCTCCCTAGCCCGGCCGCCTCCGCCGGGCACCGCCGCCGAGGCCACGAACCGTCCGGCCTCCTTCCCCACCACCTGGCTGGCCTGCCTCCCCCCAGCCGGACCCTTCTTACCTACCGGAGATGATGAAGAAACCTACCTCGCCTTCATCGGAACCCCTAGACGCTGCTGGCTTCTTCCTCTCTGGCACAGGCACATGTGCGGCCTCCTCCTTCCTCTCCATTGGGCGCGGGCGCGAGCTCACCCGTTGCGAGCTCGTCGTGCACGCGACGAGTCGCGTAATAAACTTTGCGTCGAACATCCCTGGTTTATTATGGGTTAAGTTATTGCGTTGTTCTTGTATGCAGTATGCACATATTTTTACAGAGGTCAACAAGGCAATAATTAAATACATTTCGCAAGAGAAAAAAAATTCCTTTCGACACTGATTAAGGCCATATATATGATTATGGTGGTACGTATCTAGGGTGTTGTCACAATGCTCACCGAGTCACGGGTCACATATATACGTCCTGCTCGACGATGGCCGCGAAACGGAACGGAACGGAACGACTGAACTGATGAGTAACTAACCTGTCTCGCGATGGAGAGTCATCGTCTTTGGTCCGAGGATTATTTCATGCCGACCACAGTAATCTTGACATTGATTCATAGTACTGCGTACAACCCTGGCCGGCTGGCTCACCCGTCACTGCCACCGTGAGCACTAACTGGGTGAGTGCGGCCTCGCCTCTGAGTCACTCTCGTAGGAGGGACCAGAATATGTCCTATTGGTTCACGACTCCATATTTTGTACGTGAAGGACCGAAAGTCGCGATTAGAGGAGGTGTGAATGGAAGCCTCAAATTTCTTTTCAGAAAAGTTTGGCCACTGTTCTAAAATCAATCCCCAAAGCACACCTAGGCAGGTGAGTAAATCACAAGCCTATAGAAGGCTAGATGTCTCCAAGAAACACAGCGTGAGACTCAAGAATCTGTTAACGCTAAATTAGGTCACACACTTGATAAGGAGCTAGATCGCTCGATACAAGGCCTAGCCGATTTAGGGATCGGCCGACACCTAGGGGATGTCCACACCTGGACCTTTTGCCTCCAGCGATGAGCGCGATACACAAGACACGTCGCCAGAAGAGCCTCGCCGGGAGCACGATACGTAAGACACGCCGATGAGGTCTCTTGAGACCCAAAACCCTACACGCTCGAGAGGGACCCTGTTGGGGCGTGCAGTGGCTATGGGCTGCTCTAGCCGGCCTGGCCGCTCTAGAGCTTCGCTGTCGTCGATCCACTGTCCATGCAGCACCGACAAAGAACGAGGAGAAGAGAGAGGAAGATAGGGTAAAAGAGATGTAGTAGATTGGTTTTTTATACGATTGTGTGTGTTGGGCACCTTAACCGGCTATGGACCTTATATTTATAAGGTGAGGGTGGCCTTATCCCTCAAGGAATCGAAATCCCTTCCAAATCACATCAAAATATGCATAAATCCGTTTTGGACCTGACAAAGTCGGCTAAGTCGACTCCCGAGTCGGCTAGGCTAACTTCCACGAGCCCGAGACGCTGTCTTCGGGCTGGAGAGTCGGCTTAGCCGACTAGGTGACTCGGCTAAGCCGACTGGCACCGGGAAATTCTGGGTGAAAGTCTTTCAAAATTCGTAATGAATTCATCCGGACTCCAAATCAGGCGAATCATATATGTTTTTCGATCAGGTCGACGAGAGAAACGCAATGGTGAAGTCCATTTTGGCATTTGAGGAAGTTGGTCAAGCCAGCTTAGCCGACTTAAGCCGACTCTGGCTAGATCAGGCCCTGGAAAAGCCGTTTCCTTCGCCCAAGCTCTAAATGCGATGATCCAAGTATCTTTCTTGGCCATCTTGACGGTAGAAACATGATAGAGGAGTCCATTATGCACTTTGGACACTTTTGGGTGTCAACATATGCCCCTCTGTTTTTAGTAAAGCTTGCGTAGTAAAAATATCTCCATCGAGCCCAAACTCAATTTCTGTTTGAGATGTCAAATTCTATTTTCTGCCTTCGCTGTGTCTTCTGTTTGTTGTCTTGAACTTTTTAAAGTGATGTCCTCAGCTGTTTTAATCAAATTTTTGCATATACACCAAGCGATCAATTATAACCATCTATAATCTTTCTCGATCTTAATTCTAAAATTAGGTTTGGTGCAGTCAACATCCAACCTTTGTGTTCTTCCAAAGCAGAATATAATTAATGAATTCGGTCCTCCAACAAGTCCGAGTCACCATGTTACTTAAATAGACTAAATGGTCGAACTCCCAAGCACCATAACTTGAAAATAGGATGTGTTAAAGTGGCAAGCTTCAAGTGGGCGTCATCATCTTGAATTCAAGCATCTCAAAGGCAAGCATTCGGTAGAAAGTCAATTAAATCATTATTGGTCATGATACTGTTTCATGCCAATTGCCGAAAACTTTAATCAATTTTAGCACTTGGATTACTTAAATAATCCATAATGGGAGTTCTCCAATCATCAAATTCATCCCTAACATCACTGGAAGTGACGTTGGGCCGATTTGGGAGTTTCTCGGGCAAATTGACCGAGCTGGTCACAAAAGAGTCGGTAGAGCCGACTGGGGCAATCGGCTTAGCCGACTTGGAGGAGTCGGCTTGGCCGACTATGGAAGTCGGCTGAGATGACTAGGCTTCAGCAGAGAGGGAGTCGGCTGAGCCGACTAGGGCGGTTGGCTTATCCGACTGGTCTGCACCTGCACGGGAAAAACTAAAATTTGCATGCATCGGCTTTTCTTCAACATAAAAATTACGTCCACCGACGTCATAGCTAGATGCTTGTTGAGCTAACATATTGACCTTACAATTCTCATACCTTGGAAGATGCTGAATTCAAAATTCAGCAAATATATTAATAATTTTAAGGCACTGTTGATGGTAGATAAGTATCATTTTTTAACCATCAACATAGTATAAAAAAGGACTAAACAATAACTACCACTTAGATATAGGGGTTTACTGACATAATTCCATGAGTTTTGGTGAATGTCTGTTTCTACAGGGTGTCAGCTGAAAAGAACTAAGGAAGACCCACATGTCAGGTTTACATAGAGACAACAGGGTCATGCATAACTTTTCTGTAATCTGAAAGATATGAGAAGACTCTATGTCACACCTGGTTTTCTAAACAACAAAACCAGACTAATCATATGTGTACCCAGGAAGTCCACACATATGCCAGAATGAAAAAGTATTAGAAACAATGTTATTATATAACGTAGACATAGCTATATTAAACACTTACATCAGAGTATCGTGAAACGGTGACTAAACTTCAGGCTCCATTCTTCTCAGGGACGACTGACTGGTGGCTCCGTATGCCAAACACTTCTGAAAGACTTCTGGAAACTCCACTACCTCTTTATCCTTCTTCTGAGCAGCACCTCACTACACACTGAGGTGTAGGGGAATAGCAAGGGTGAGTCTATGTCGAACTCAGCAAATATATCATGGGGTTCATGAGGCTCAAAAAGGCTAGACACTATTTGACTGCATTTAGCTTTTATTCATTATATAATTGGCAATTGAGTAGCATCAAGGTATTCTAATTTCCATTAATGAACCAATGATCAATTGTAATAAGGATAATGAATAGCATTAACATGAGCATAATAATAATCAATAGTAATTAAGCATGATATAACAATGGTGATCATCTATCTGTAAATGTTCCAAGGCCGCCCGTATCCGTGGGCACGGCTAGTATACCAATTTTAACTCTGCGCAGATGTGTACACTTTCACTGTGAGTCATGATTTCTAAATGCATGGGTTTGCAAGGCCTAGAACATCGAAAACCATATAAAGCCATTCAAAAGTTTGTCTAACAAGTTAGGGCCATTAGATTCACTTGGCAGGCAGATGTAGGAATCCCCCTTTTCAAATGGCACAATTCTTTCTCGGCTATACTCATGGACTAGAGGTTGTCCTACACCCGACGTGTCAAGCCATTCTTACGCCATTTAAGGTAACTACTAACAAGCTAGAAAAGGTCCTTTAAACAACTAAAGCCAGAGCTATATAGCCCTCACAGCTGTATTGTATGTCCTGGATGATCACGCACAGATAAGTCCTTATGGAGAGAAACCAGAGCATCAAAATAACCCACATGCTCTAGCCCCATTTTCAACAGTAATAAAATCATCATTAAAGGTTGGTCACTTAATTCATTAGTTCAATTACAAGATCATCGTTCATAATTAAGCACTAGTAATAGCTACCCAAATGCACAACCCATAGGTGACAAGAAAATAAGATATCAATAGCTAAGTTATAATATCTATGGTTGTCAAGGAAGACACATGCATATGTATGATAATTTCAGTGAATAGGACAACAAGGATGGTCCCCATGTTATGCTTGCCTGTTTCCCAAAGTTAAGCTGCTCAAAATCTTCAACCTCTGTCTCTGATCTTCAGCCTCTGTTATACTTGTTGGTCCTCACTTCCTGGTCTTCATTGCTAACGAACCATGCTTCCTCTACTCGCAGCAACCAAGCAACACAAATGGACAACCAATCAAACAACTAAGAACAATACACCAATCAAAAGAAACACTTTAAAGGAGAGCGCACTAAACGACGCGGTACATTGCTACAATCACGAAAACGCAAGAACGATGGATAACGGAGCTACCATTAAAGAGGACACGCGACTATCGAGACGATTACAACATAACACAGAAGACCGACTATAAACTTAATGCATATTAGTTATTAAAATAAGGTGATAAACATTCTGAAGAAATATTCTAAAATTAGATTAATCATTTGAATTACAAAGTTAGGTTTAACCCTGGTCATATTTTATTTATAAGAATTGCCGACTTTGCAAAGATAAAAGAACATGTGAGAACAACTATTCCAATTATATGAGATATGTGCTTGGGATAAGTAAATTATAATTTAAAAATATTTAAGTTGCCATTAGCTAAGTTCATGCTTAGCTACAAAGGACTGACATGACAAGATTATATATTATTTTTAATTATAAAACTAATAACAAATATATTAATTAATATAATATTGAGCTATATATGGAAAAACATATGACCTGAAAAACATTAGTGCTACTGCACAGAGAACGTCGATGCGAATCTAACATAACTTAATTGGAGCAAAACAGATTTCAAACGAATAAATGCTCGAGGATTAAAGCAGTATAACTATGAAGAGCAGATACGTACTGTAATGTGAAATTATCTACACAAGTCTATCATATATGCCACGTACTTAGACTAAGCAAATGTTAATTTGAAATATATTGTACATTAATCATATTAATCAATTTAATATTGAACTATATATATAGAAAACATGTGGCAACTGAACGAAAGCATTTATGTTTCAAGGTTGAACTAATCATCTCATAATTCAAAAGACATTGAGGTTGATATTAATCAAGTTAACATTTATTTATGTAAGACTAAAATTATAAACCTAAGTTGTAATTCAAAATGGCATTGAATAAATATGTAACACCCAAATTTTAGAGATAATGAATTTTGAATAAATTGGATAACAAATAATGGCAAATTAAAATAATAACAAAATATATTTGGTGTTGCATTCATGCTGTTGCATTTATTTTGTTATGTGGTGTGGATTTGTTTTATTTTATTTTGGATTAGAAAATTTATTTGAGATATTTTTGAAAACAAGTAAATAAAGAAAAGAAAGAAAAAAAAGAAGAAAAGAGAATACTTACCTAGCAGCCGAAGGGCCGCTGGCCTGCCTCTGTGCGCGAGTGTTTGGGCCGCCTTTCCTTCCTCCGCGCGCGTTACCGGGTGGGCCGGCCCAGCTTCGCAGCGGCCCAAGCCAGCCGAGCCCAACAGCAGCCGCCTCCCTCCTTTTTTTCGCTGACCATTGGACCCCACTTGTCGGTCTCGTCTTCTTCATCTTGTTCGTGACCGAGCCGGACTTTGCCGCCGCCGGTCCTTGCGAATCAACCGTGAACTCCTAACCGAACACGACGCGGTGGAGCTATAAAAGTGAAGCTGTGACCCTCCTCTTTCCATTTTTCCTTTAAACCGCGAGTTCCACCATGTGAAATCAAGCTCTAGGGTTAGGGCATAGCCGACGGGTTCGGTTGGGCGCGGGTGAGGCATTCGGGTGGTTTGGTGATCAATTTCTTCGTTTGGGTGAGTTTGTCATCTTCTCCTCTCCCTCTCAATGCTTTTCTTTTGAGTTTTTGTGCTATGTCTCGCGGGATTGGAAGCTCACCGTGGCCGGCAATGGCGCCGCCGTCCTCTTGTTGCCGCGCGTCGGTTACGGGTAGGTGTAGCTCGTTTTTGTTGCTTGGGTGAGTTCGCATGGAGAATCTCGATCGATTGGTTCAAGTTTGGGCTTGAATGATGGTCTCGGTGGGGAGATTCATCATCTCCGGCCATGGAGGAGCCGCCGGCCGGATGTGAAGAGGGTGGCCGGATTAGCACAGTAAAGTTGATGATGAACTTGAGCCGTCCAATTTGAGATCAAGGGTCGAGATTAGAAGATACCCCTTCGCGGGGTAAATTTCTTAAAGAGACCCTCGGTTCTTTTGAAATCAACCCGCGGTCCTTGGCGTATTTCAGAAAATGCGTTTTCACGTTTTGAAAGCGTATTTTCTTCCGGTTTATTCAAAAATACGTTTTCAGGAAATTACAGATATGCCACTAGAACTGTTTTGGTCATAAAAACTTCGTTTTAACTCCGATTTGGTCCGTTCAAGTTGCGTTAGGTTCGTAATTGCGAGCTCTATATGTTAGTGTAGTTGTACAGTTAGTTTTGATAATTTATTTTTCGAGTTTATAATTAAGTATTTATTTATCTATAGGAAATCTTAGAAAATTCATAACTTTCACGTTTTAACTCCGATTTTGGTGATCTTTGCGTCTGTGTGATCGTAGAAACGTGTAGAAGAGTTTTATAAACTTTTATTACTGTTTTGTTACTGTTGGTGTTCTGTTCTAATTATATCTCTTTGTTTGCTTCGTGTATGTTTGATTGGATGCATGTATGTTGTTGATTGATGATCGAGTATAGAAGGTGAGCAGTATTTGGACGATTCGGAGTATTACTTTGAGCCAAGTCAGCAGTATCACTTGGAGAGCTTTGATCAAGGCAAGTATAACACAGGACTATCCTTGTTACCTATACATCGAATTGTCGTACATATGCATGTGCTTACCTTGACAACCATAGAGATTATAACTTAGTGATTGTTATCTTGATTCCTTGTCAACCTTGGGGATGCATATGGGTAGCTACTGCTAGTGCTTAAACTATGAACAATGATCTTGTAATTTGATTAATGGATCAAGCAATCAACCATTAAGATGATTTAATTATTGTTGAAAGGGGGCTAGAGCATGTGTATTATTTTTGATGCTCCGGTTACTCTCCATAAGGACTTATCTGTACGTGATCATCCGGGACATACAGTACAGCTGTGAGGGCTATATGGCTCTGGCTCTAGTTGTTCAAGAGACCTTTTCTAGCTTGTTAGTGGTTACCTTAAATGGCGTAAGAAAGGCTTGCCACGTTGGGTGTAGTGCGAGCCCCTAGCCTAGTGTGTATAGGCTGCGGTTGATGTGCCACAGGGAAGGGGGGTTCTACATCTGCCTGCCGAGTGAATCTAATGGCCCTAACTTGTTAGACGAACTCTTGAGTGGCTTTATATGGTTCTCCGGTGTTTGGGCTTGATCTCCCTACTCATTTGGAAATCATGACTCACAGTGAAAGTGTACACCTCTGCGCAGAGTTAAAAACTGGTATACTAGCCGTGCTCACGGATACGAGCGGCCTTGGAACATTTACAGATAGATGATCACCATTGCTATAACATGTTAATTTATTGTTGATTATTATTATGCTCAAGTTAATGCTATTCGTTATCATTATTACAATTGATCATTGGTTCCTTAATAGGAAGCAGTATCTTGATGCTATTTAATTGCTAATTATATGTTTAAAAGCTAACCGCAGTTAAACAGTGTCTAGCCTTTTGAGCCTCATGAACCCTGTGTTATATTTGTTGTGTTCGACATGGACTCACTCTTGCTATTTCCACCATAACAGATGAAGATTATGAGGAAGATTATCGTAATGAGTACTAGTCTTGGTGTCAACCAGTCAACCGTGTCCCTGTGTGGAGTTTCCGCTGGAGATTACTATTAGTTATTATTATTTATCGTTCAAGACTATGTCTTAAATATTTACCCGCTATGTAATAAGCACTGTGATGATACTATGTAATTTGTCTACTTATGTGTGCGATCACGTCCTGGGGCGCACATGAGTACTTTATGCATCCTATTTTTGTCCTTAAAAATAGGTGTGACAGATTGGTATTAGAGCCATGTTGACTGTAGGACGCAAGCCTAGTTACAATGGTCGTTGATAGCATCCATACTTCACTTAATTCATGCTTCCTCTTTTCACCTTGATTAATTACTAAAGTTTTATGCTTTCTCTACTTTATTCTATTACGAAAATACATTGATTCTATCTAATCTATGTCTAACTCTTGTAGATGCCTCCTCATCCCCGTCTGTTAGCTGCACAGTACGTTGCCCGTTTCAAACCCCAGGAGCCGTATGAAGATGGAGACCAAGAGCTATCTGATGCTGAATCAAGAGTTGGTGATACACCAATGGAGGATGTAGTTATGGGGTGGACTACGAAGCTTCATATCGTGGTTCCTAAGGCTGATGCTTTCTTCCATGATATGTTGACAAGAACCTTGGACAACTACTACTACGATTGGGAAGCTACTTTGGAGTATCGCAGTGCAGAGTATAGTCATCCATGGATGGATTCCTATTGGGAAACAGAGTTATGGGTCAAGAAGAGGGATCCTACCACTAAGGAGCCTAAGGTAGAGTCAAGTTTATTACCAGAGTGAGCCGGGCGACTGTGGAAACAAGCATGGAAGATGTCGCTTTCAATGCATTCGTTTACTACCATGGTCTACGCTCGGACAAGACGTTAAAGGGTGCACTTCGGCATTTCCCTTGTTTCCTACATGACAAGGGTATTTGGATCGTGCCGCTTGCAGATGATTCCTCTTTGACTTTACAAGCTACGGTGGGATTAGCTCGTGAATTGGCTCTCCATGAGGTGGATTTGAAGGATGAGTTGTTGAAGGAAAAAGAACTTAAGGAGCAAGCTTATAAGGAGATTGACCAATTAAGGGCAGAGTTAGGTCGTCCCAAGATTTATGAGAAGCTTAATTAGGAAATAGGAAAAACCCCTATGTAATAAGAACGATAGTAGTTGCGAGTTAATTTTAAGTTTGGATTGTTTTAAGAGTCAGTTTGTGGTGTGAACAATTGTGTGATTGATGGATTGTTATTATGATAATGTGTGATTTGGATCTTTGTAATGTGTGCTGGAGTTTTGTAGAGATGGCTACAAGTTCCATGGTTAAGAATATTAAGTTTGATCAAAATATATTAGTTGAATATGAGGTTAACTTAGTTCAGTCCTTTGCTGATTTTTGGATCAGTCTGGGATGTTTTAGAAATAACTTAAAATCCGTACATGAGAAATTTAAGAAATTTTACTGGAAATAATTAGACTTCTATATCTTTCCAATCCCACAAGAATCACTTTAATATCTATTATGACCTAAGAGATATACCTGTTCCAAGTTGGAGTTACTGCACAGTCTGGAATTCTGAAACAGTTTCGGTTAAGTTCAGTTTTTGACCAATTTATTGACAGAATCAGAAAAAGTGTTGTGAATAAAAGTTGTAGATAATTTTATA